>CAUYRH010016838.1:0-14352 GCA_963574655.1 Perodicticus potto | reverse complement strand
TACAATTCCTTTACTAGATATATACCCAGAAGACCAAAAATCTCATTATAACAAAGACATCTTTTGTTTTTAATGGTATGAATTTCTTCTTTTTTTTTTTAATTGAATAATAGCTGTGTACAATAATTCAATCGTGGGGTACAGTGTGCGGGTTTCACATACAATCTGAGATATTTTTATCAACCTGATTGACATAACATTCATGAGATTTTCTCATTTACTATGTGAAAACATTTTGTACCAGAATGTTCATTGCAGCCCAATTCATAATTGCTAAGTCATGGAAGAAACCTAAGTGCCCATTGATCCACAAATGTATTAGTAAACTGTGGTACATGTCTACCATGGAATATTATGCAGCCTTAAAGAAAGATGGAGACTTTACCTCTTTCATGTTTATGTGGATGGAGCTGGAACATATTCTTCTTAGCAAAGTATCTCAAAAATGGAAGAAAAAATATCCAATGTACTCAGCCCTACTATGAAGCTAATTTAAAGGTTTCATATGAAGGCTATAACCCAACTATAGCACAAGAATATGGGAAGGGAAGGGAGGGGTGAGGTTGTGGTGGAGGGAAGGTAATTGGTGGGGCCACACCTGTGGTGCATCTTAGAAGGGTACAGGTGAAACTTACTAAATGCAGAATACAAGTGTCTTCATACAATAACCAAGAAAATGCCATGAAGGGTATGTTAAACAGTTTGATGAAAACATTCCAGATTGTATATGAAGCCAACACATCGTACCCCTTGATTGCACTGATGTACGCCGCCATGATTTAATAAAAAATAATAAATAAAAAATAAAAGTGGGAATGTGACACACACAAAAGAATGGCCAGAGTGACACTAATCAAAACATGATATATGTTTATTTCTTTTTCATGTTAAAGATATTAAGTATCAGCAATTTGAGGCAAATATGGTGACTGCATAGATTTTAGGAAGCCACACCTTCTTCTATCTTGGTACTCCAGGCTTCAGTCATCTTGTGCGCATTAAGCCAACAGAATAGAGCCTTGTAATTTTTAAAAAGTTTGTTGTATATTTGTTTTTAATTTCACTTTTCAAAATTGTTGAGTTTAGAAATGCAATTTATTTTTATTTATTGATTTTATATTTATTGACCATGCTATATTCTCACTTAGTAATTTTGACAGTTTTACAGATTCCTTACAGATTGTTTAGTATTTTATTTGCAGTCTTGTCCTTCTGCAAATGAAAACAATTTTAGTTCTTTTTAATCATTATGTCCTTTATTTCTTTTTCTTATTTTATTGGAAGATCCTCAGTTAGGTACTAAATAGAAGTTATGTTAGAGAGCATATTTGTCTTATTCCTTAGGGAGAGTTTCATATTTTATCCTTAAGTTTCATGTTAGCTACAGATTTTTTATTTTGATAGATACCTTTATATCACGTTGAAGAAGTTCTCCTTTATTTTGTTTTCTCTTTTCTACTTTATGAAATCATGAAGGAGGATTGTTTATTCATAGCACTTGACATCTATTACATATTGTGTTCTCTAAAAGGACATCATTTCTCTCTTGTACACTATTGTATATTGAAAATCTAATACAGTACCTGATAATTCAGTATACCCTCAATAAGTACATAGTACCTGTTACAGGAATGAATTGTTAAACCAGAGTTGCTTGATCTGGGAACATCTATCTCTTGAGAGAAAATTTGTATTTTACTGTAGGAGCTGCATCATCTGGTACTTTGCTAGCACCTGGTGATAGTCTATCTAAATTGCAATAAAAGTTTCTTGGGAGATGAATAAACATGTGAGATCTAACACTGCAAATGACTGGACTGATGTGATAGTTAAATAATTTAAAAATAAACATATAATCACTATATACTATAATAAGACTATGTTTGAGATTTAGCAAGTATATTTCATATTTAGTAGTGCTGAAGATTTTTCTGTTTTCCTAAATTCTAGAAAAATTTGAAGGATCAGTTAAATTACATATGTTAAAGAAATAGAATAAATTGGGAATGTTGAAAGGAGTGATAGCAAAGATATATACATATATATATATTTGTGTATATATATATATATGTATATATATGTATATAAATACTTGAATTTCTGCTCTGTCAGCATTACCTTGCTGTAGGGTGTCAGCTGAACTTGAATTTAAAAAAAAAAAGAATTTTCTAACATCTTATTATCATCTACTAAATATTTAATATGTTGCAAAAAAAGTCCAGCTTGTGGCCAAGAACAAAATTTAAGTCTTGTTCTTTAATTTGGTCTCTTGATTACACAAAATTCACTGACACTTAAGTGTAGATCTGAGTGGAATTTCTCTGTTACTTCAGAAAGCTTCTTGGAGTGAAAACATCTGTTCTCTACCAGAAGCGTCCAACCCTTGGCCTTTGGGCTACATGTGGATTATGTGAGGACTGTTTTGCTCATTTGTGGTGGATAGCAAGTATCACGAAAACTGTTCATGGACCTTCTTTTTTTGTTCATCAGCTTTTGCTAGTATTTGTGTATTTAATGTGTGGCCTAAGACAACTAGCTCTTCTTTTGATGGGGCACAGAAAAGCCAAAAAGTTGGACACCCCTGTGGGACTGTTAGGATTATCCCCATATATTTTTGTTTCTTAGCCTCCCTCTGAAAAAATGGATCATCTGCCAAATATGTTAGTAAAAGTTTTCAAAAATGCAATTCAAGTATTAAAATTTTCTTGTTGATGTTAAAATGGCCAATCTTGTGAAATGTTGATGATTTTACATATACAGGTTAGCCCTTCTTATGATCAGAATACTATAGGATGATAGTGTTGGAGTACTGTTTTAGTAACGAAGATCATCATGTGGATAAGTTCCCTACAAAGCCCCACGATGGTAATACTCCTAGATGTGGTCTTTAAAGAAAACTGCTGAGAGGCAATAATTTTTTTTTGTATGTGTCCCATTTTCATTAATGCATGGTAATTGATGGAGTTGCAATGACTTGTAGCAGTAATGAGTTCTAAACATAATAATGCACTCTTTTCTAATAAGTGAGCACTGCTGGGGTTTAAAAGCATACTAAATCAGTTGCTTTAGTATGAATTTATTAGTTTTTTTCAGCATTAGCTTTAATAGTAGTTATTTACATAAGCGTACATCCCATTAACCACCATCAGGGCTGGGAAACATGCTGAACTGTTCATATTTTCATATAATTATTGAACATAATGGTTTCATTTGCATTTCTAAACAGTGATGTTTCTGTCAGCCTTGGAAATAGAGTCTTTACGCAGTCCCTATTTCACATCCACTTATTTGACATCGTTAAATTTTATGCTAATGTGCTTCCCTAGAATATCATCAGTAGGACAGATGCTTGTGCTTTAATATACAAATCAGGGATGCTTTTCCATCCCCCAAATGGCAAAGAAAATTTTAAAGAATCTGCAATTTTAGATATAGAGCCTGTCTCCATAGAAATAGGTTTATGAAATAAAACATTCAGGGTTAAATGTTATAATCTGTTTTTTTTTCTTCAAAATGCTTCATTATGAATAGTTATCTACCTAACTAGGGTTAGTTTTGTTGTCTTCAATGAGAAGATGAGTCACAGTGAAGGTCTTGTTGCTTATGAATATTTAGAACTCTGCTTCTGAAATATTGATCTTGAGATGCAAGTTTTTCAGTGCTTTTGAAAATATTAGGCCATAGTATTAGTTCTCAAATTATTCTCTATACTTTTATTCCTTTAGTCTCCTAACCTGGATTATAATGTCTTATGGCAGAAGCTGCTATGTTAATGATCTTGAGCATCTTAGCTTTTTTTTTTTGCATTTAGAACATGATCAGTGTAAAAGTATGAGTCACTTGGTGGGAGAGGCATGTCAAGTGAGACAGGAGAACTAATATGGAAGAACAAGTTTATGGAAAAACTCATTGCCTTTTAGAGTACTATTCGCTTGCCTGTATGTACTATAAGCTTTTGTTTCTCCAACATTTGTGGATGTTTTTGTGAATGTTGTCAATCAGATGGTTGGAAAATTTTAACTAGAGTAACCAGCTATCTTTTTGGTGGCAGGTGGGTGGGCATGAAGTCATTCCATATTTTGGTTTTCTTAGGTCTCCTGTGACTGACAGCTCAGGGCGGCATTTTACTGTTGACTCTTAATGGACCTGCAGTGACAGGGCTGACTCTGCAGAGTTCAAGATGCATAGTTGGCAGACTAGCAAGATAGGGTACAGAAACAGCTTTGAGAGGAGTTCTTGCCCCAAATTACTTGCTGATGTAGCATGAAACTTATATAACATAAAAGGATTATTTGGGTAGAAATGTTATTCAGCTTAACAGGTCAGGAGGCAATGAAATTTTTGCAGTGAGTTCTGTTCTTTGGGGAATCGCCAAAAAAGAAATACGATAATGGTTGTGAAGAAACTAGTATAAATTTTATAGCCATTCATTTTTACTACAGTTTTTTTCATGATTTTTCTATATGCTCTCCTAAAATGGTCTGAGATTAGTACTTCTCATAGTTATGAGATCTTCTGAACTATCATATTGAAAACATTGGTCATGCCCTTCTGTCTAGGAAAAATATAGCCTTTGTTATTGTCAAATCAAACATACATGAAAGTTAAATAAAAATTCTCAAATTCCAGCCTCACTTATGAGCAGGGAAATACTTTGAGCTCTTTATAAAGCTATTTGTGATTTCATTCTCAACCAATTTTTTTCCTTTGGTGGAGACAGTTTGCTGCAAGCTAGAGAAACATACTCTCTGTCACCAAAAAAATACTATTTATATTTTTCCTCCACATACACATTTCTTTCTTTTCTAGAAAGAGGTTTAACATTGAAATGAGCCTGTAGTCCCAGCTACCGGGAGGCTAAGGCAAGAGAATCGCCTAAGGAGTTGGAGGTTGCTGTGAACTGTGTGACACCACAGCACTTTACCACTCTACCAAAACAAAACAAAACAAAAAACATTGAAATGAAAATTTCAGCTGCTTATTCAGTATTAAAATGCCATGATATTTAATCTGACATATTGCCCGGAACATCTCTGTTGCTGTAGAACTTTTTATCTTCAAGGCAGCAAAGGAGGTGTGTTTTAGTGCTATGCGACTAGTTTCCAATCCCTGACTTCAGAGCATAAAAGAATTCTAACTTATGTTTCAGGACAGCTTTTTTGTGAGTTTTTTGTAGAATTAAAGATTCTAGACAAAGTCAGGTATTATTCATAAGTTACCAACCAGTTGGGAGGATTTTCCCTATTTAGTTATATTTATTTCCTCCTTTTATAAGGGAACACAGTTACCACTTTCATTTTTGAGATGATGAAAGTACTTAGAAACAGACCTTAAGCATTGTGAGATGCCTAAGCTCCACCTGTTCTGCAAGGTGGCAGGGACTCTTTGGCATCTATTGTATTGCACCTGTTCAAGAAAATTTTAATTTAGGGTATTTGATTTTTCTCTGCATATGTTTTATTTTTCCATTGTTAGTTAGGACAGTAATTAATCTTAGAATTCTCCAACCTCTGGAGATACTTGCAAACATAAATCTATTAATTTTTCCCTAACTCTATGCCTTGTGCTAGTATTTGATGCCATAGGAAGAGCTACTTGATAATGAATGCCTTATCCGTTAAAAATTTTTAGCCAGTTTTTATCTGACTTCAAAACTATTGTGCATTATGGAATATATTAGAATAATACAGAATGTTGTTTAATTTTTTAAATCATCAGTGTGTGCCACATTCATGTGTCTCATTTAATCATCCCCTGAATAGCTAGATGGATACAAGTAAGTCTGATTTAACATCACAAAGTTAGAATTTTTCAGATCTCTTACCTTTAATTTTGTATTAAGTAATAATATTTTATTTAAGGTAAAATATTAAACATCTCTTTTAACAGAAGTCAGCTAAAAGATGTTTAATACCTTATGTTTACAACGCTTTCTGCGAGTTCAGTTGTATTTTTTTTTTTTTTTTTAGTTCAATTGTATTAATAGTATTTGTGAAAGTTCTCTACTTGGTTAGGTCTTTCCAGTGGAGAACGGAAGGAAGAAGTCAAAAGAAAGAGAAATCTAAAATTGATGGATGTGACTTTAGGGAAGTACTTGAAAAAGAAAATTCCTGTGTAGCTCATTTAGTACTCAGAACTGTGTGCTCTGCTAAGCCATACAGAGTTCTCTAAGAACTCTATGATGTGTGCAAGTCACTGACCTCACTGTATTTCTGGCCCCTTTTCTGGAGTCAACTTATTTATTTATTTATTTATTTGTAGTTTTTGACCGGGGCTAGGTTTGAACCCGCCACCTCCGGCATATGGGGCCGGCGCCCTACTCACTGAGCCACAGGCGCCGCCCCTAGCCCCTTTTCCGGAAAATGAGAATAGTAGTATTTACTTCATTAGGTTTATTTTAAGAGTAAATGAGATAATGCATGCTTAACACTTTGTACCATGACTAAGCACATTAGAATCATTCAAACAATGTAATGTTGTTCTTTTCTATCATTGGCTTTCTACAAGTGAGCAAAGCTAAAGTGACTCTGGCTTCCTTTCCCCTTTCCTCCCGTCTTCTAGTTCCTTGCTACTCCAAGTGTAGGGCACAGATTTGTAATGTCAGCATCACCAACAACAATGGGAGCTTGTGAGAAATGCAGATTTGTAGGCCTTCTGTCCCACTTTACTTTTTCTGAATCTGTGTTTAAACAAGATCCTCAGGTGATCTGTACATTAATGCACTGTTTACATTTCTTGCAAAAAGGAATGTTTTATGTAAAAGACATAGGCAATGGAGAAATGCAAGCTTTTGCCCTCTTTTCTAAAATTCCGCAGATTGTGCCTTTGGGTGATGATGGGATGTGGAGTATATTCTGTTAACAGGTATTCTGCTGCTATTAGGTGGATTATTCTGTAAATGTCAGATGTGTGGCTCAGAGCTTCTATATGCAGATTTTTCTTTTACTTATTTGATTAATTATTGAGAAAGGTATATTAAAATATCTGAGTGTAAATGTGAATTTATATATTTCTCTTTGAAGTTCTTTTTTTCTTCATATATTTTGAAGATCCATTTTTAGTTTACAAAAGATTAAGATTGTTATCTCTTCCTAATAGATTGACCCCTTTATCAGTACTTGACTTTATTTATTCTTGATAATATTCTTTGATCTGAAATATACATTGCCTAATATTATGGACCCCACTCTAGGTTCTTTTGATTAGCAGGTTATATCCTTTTGTACCCTGTAACTTTTGACATAGTTGTGTCTTTATATTTAAAGCACATATCTCATAATGAACACATAAATGGGTTTTGTGTTTTAATCAAATCTGACATCTATACATTTTAATTGGAATAATTAAAACATTTACATTTTATGTGATTCTTGGTACAGTTAGATTTGAATTTTACAATTCATTCCATTTGACCTTTATCTTTTCCTTTTTTGGCCTTCTTTTGGATTAAGCAAATTATTTATAGGTTTTTATTTTATCTTTGATTGGCTTATAAGCTATCTGTTCTTCTTCCATTTAATATTTGCTGCCAGGTACGTCTATATACCTTTAATAATTACAGTCAACCTTTCAGTGATTGCTTATACTATTTTGCTATCTTAAAAGAGCATAGTACCATTTTTCTCTTCCTGATCATTATGCTTTTGTCAACATACATTTTAATTTTATACCCACATCATATTTTTATTTTTTAAAAAATTATCTTTTAAGAGATTTAAATAATAAAAAATATATACATTTACTCATTTAGTTACCACTGCCAGTGCTCTGCCTACCTTTATATATATAGTCCATACTTATTATTACTGCCTGACACACTTCCTCTAAAATTATTGTATTTATGAATTCTTTGTCTTTGAATTCACAAAATAAAGTCAAGTTTTCAAGGATTGTTTTTCTTTAATGCTTTAAAAATACTGCATCACTGTCAGTACACTGTCATGTCTACCAATGAGCTTTAATTACCCTTTGTCTTACTGTCTACCTTTCTTTTGCCTCCAGGCACAGCCCATTTGCTGTCTTCCATATCTAGAAATTTGTGGGTAACAACATCTCATTGTTGCTGGTAAGTTCTCAGCTTAGCATGATGGTAGATGTAGGTTGATGACCACAATGTTAAATTGGCAGCTAAACATAAGTTCTTTTTTTTTTTTTTTGAGACAGAACCTCAAGCTGTCACCCTGGAGAGAGTGCTGTGGCATCGCAGCTCACAGCAACCTCCAATTCCTGGGCTCAAGCGAGTCTCCTGCCTCTGCCTCCCAAGTAGCTGGGACTACAGGCGCCCACCACAACTCCCGGCCATTTTTTGGTTGCAGCCGTCATTGTTGTTTGGCGGGCCTGGGCTGGATTCAAACCTGCCAGCTCAGGTGTACGTGGCTGGCGCCTTAGCCCATTGAGCCACAGGCGCCAAGCCTAAACATAAGTTCTAATTGATGTCTCCAACATTAGTTAATTGCCACACGGATCAGTTTAGTCTTCTTCCCTTTCTTGTCTGTAACTTCCCACTGAAACAATGAGAATCCTGTCTCTGACCCATCTGTCATTCATTTATTTCATTGCTGAATTCCAGTATACTTGTATGGTACTTTTTAGAATGATCAACTCAAATCTCCATGGGACATGCCTACGGACATATTTTGGCACTATTTGTTGAGAAATCTATCTTTTTACTATTGATTTACCTTTGCCCCCTTGTAAAAATTATTCAACTTTATTTGTGTGGTCTGTTCAATTAGTTTATGTGTTTATTCTTTCACCAGTCCACACTGTCTTGATTACTGTTGCTATGTGCAATAAATATTGAAATCCTATAAGTTCTCTAGCTTTGTTCTTTTCAGAATTATTTTGGCTCTTATAGTTTCTTTACCTACCATATCAATTTGGAATCAGCCTGTTGATAACCTACAAAAAGCTTGATGAGATTTTGATTGGGGTTGTATTGAATGTGTACATCAGTTAGGGAGAATTACATCTTAATATTACATTTTCCAGTACATGAATATGATACGTCTTTCAATTCATTTAGATTTTTCTTGTTTCTTCTATGAATGTTTTATGTTTTATGATTTTCTACCTGAAGATTTTGCACATAGTAGAATTTACCTAGTTAAATTTTTTTTTGTCATTATCTTTTTTTTACAAAGATTTTTGTAAAAATTACAAAGTCTTAATTTTTCATTGCTGGCATGAAGGAGTACAGTTGACTTTTGTATGTTGATTTTATATCCTGTGACTGCTAATCTCTCATTAATTTTATTAGTTTTGTTAAGATTCTCTAGAATTTTTTATATAAATAATCATGATGTCTGCAAATAAGGACAGTTTTATTTTTTCCTTTCTAATCTATGTGCTTTTTATTTTTCTTGTCTTATTGCACTAACTAGACTTCCATTTTAATCTTGAATTAAAGTGATGCTAAAGGAATCCTCCTCTTATTCCAGGAGATCTTAGTGGGAAGACATTTAGTCTCATTAAATGTTTTTAGCTGTAAATTCCTCATACAAACCTTTCACTAGGCTAAGAAAGTTCTCGTCTATTCCTAGTTGCTGATATGTTGAATTTTCCTGAAAGCTTTCTCTATTTATTGATATGATTATATAGTTTTGCTTGTTTAGTCTATTAATATGGTGAGTATCTTGACTGAGCTTTGACTGTTAACCAACTTTGCGTTTCTTGTTGGCATCCCACATGGTATGATACATTATCCTTTAATATGTTGCTAGATTTTATTAGTTACTATTTTATTAAGGACTTTTGCCTAATGATATATAATCTATAGTTTTCTTTTCTTGTAATGTCTTCATCATTACAAGAAAAGATTTTGTAGCAAGATGATGGAGGTTGATGACCACAATGTTAAATTGGTAGCTAAACATAAGATATGTTGGATGTATTTCCACTCTTTAGTATTCTGGAAGAATTTGTATAGAATGAGTTTTAATCATTTCCCTTAAGTTTTTGTAAATTTCACTAATGAAGTCGTCTGAACCTGGAGTGGTATTTTTTTTTTTTTTTTGCTTTTGTTTTTCCCTGTTCTGATAGAAACATTTTTAACTATAAATTCGATGTAATATGGGTCCTATATGGATTTTAATCCATTTAGAGCCATTCAGATAATCTGTTTCTTTCAGAGTAAACTTTGTTTACATATCTTTCAAGGAATTTGTTCATTTCATCAGTGTTTTCAAATGTATGTACATAAAATTGGAGTATGACTGGATGTGGTGGCTCAGACCTGTAATCCCAGCACTCTGGGAGGCTGAGATAGAAGGATTGATAGAGCTCCCATGAGCAAAAGACCAGCCTGAGCAAGAGTAAGATCTCATTTCCACTAAAAATAGTAAAGTTAGCCAGGGATCATTGCTTGTGCCTATAGTCCCAGCTACTCAAGAGGCTGAGGCAGGAGGATCATGTAAGCCCAGGAATTTGAGGTTGTAGTGAGCTGTGATGATGCTACTGTAGCCTATACTGTAGCCTGGATGACAAAGTGAGATTCTGTCTTAAAAAAAAAGTTGGAGTAATAACAGTAATATTAACTGAATATTTTAAGTAACTTAGAATAAAACCAGCACACTTCTTTCCTGCTTAAAAAAAGGTATGTGGAAAACATTGTTTCTCCTTATGGAGGAATTACTCAGTTTGTGTTGTTTTGAGTTTTGACCATCTAGTTGGCTTGAGAGAGATAGTTGTTTTTAAGACACTAAAATAACTTATTTTCATTATTTTAGCAACTTACAGACCATTTTTCTGGAACTCATAAATAATTTTAATAGCTAATTCTGACAATATTTTTGCTAACTAACTTGGGATACTGCATCTGTGTGAATATATTTACATGGGATTGTAGGACAGAGTAGCTGTGTAAATCCAGAATGCATATTAATTATTATTTTTATACAAACATAAACATTACTAATTATTTATAACGCTATACTATGTGTACATTAAGCTGTCCACCCTTTTTATTATACACAGGATTGTGAAATGAATTTTATTTATAGTTTAAGTTCACAGAAGATTCCATATTTCCAAGGCCACATTGAAGTAGGTTTATTATCCACCTAGGCTTACTTAGTAGTGGCAGAATTAAACTAGAGTCTGTGTGGTAGATCTGGTCCCAATTCTTCACCTGCTTCCAATATCCAGTCTTTCATATTATATCTACCCTTTTTTTTTTTTACTTTGAGACAGAGTCTCACTTTGTCACCCTTGATAGAGTGCTGTGGCGTCACAACTCACAGCAACCTCAAACTCTTGGATTCAAGGGATTCTCTTGCCTCAGTCTCCCAAGTAGTTGGGACTATAGATACCCACCACAAAGCCCAGCTACTTTCAGAGATGAGGTCTTGGTCTGGCTCAGGCTGGTCTTCAACCTGTGAGCTCAAGCAATCCACCCTCCTCGGCCTCCCAGAGTGCTACTATAATAAGTATGAGCCACCGCCTGTAATTTACCACCAACACAACCACCCACCCTGACCCCACACCCCATGTCCCCCTTCTATCCCACCCCCAACACCCCCCACCCTCCCACCCCTGGTCTAGAGTAGTGCCATACCCTTATCAGTACCTCCAGAGCTCCCCCTGTGACTCCTTTCAATCACTGCCACCCTCCTTAGTGGCTTTCCTGACTCTAAACCCTAGATTGCTTTTAACCCTCTTTCCTTGCATATCCCTGACTTTTGGTGGAAATACTGAGGGAAAATCAGCCACGTGCTTGAAGCTCCTCAAATCTCCTAGTTTTGTACTGTGTTTTATAATCAAAATATAATTTATGTGACAGTAAAATAATGCCTGAATTTAGTTTATTACAATGACTAGAATCAACTTACAGTGTAATTTCTAAGGTCTTGCCATTATTAGTCTGTTCTTCTACCTCTTCTATGACAATATTGTAATTACGAATTATAATTGTGACTGTGAATCCTTATAAGCCATCAAATATGTCTAGTATTCTTTCCTTTAAAAATGCTTAGCTTTCAAAGGTGGGAGAGAATCCTTAGACTTTTTATTAAAACTATTAATGAGTGTTCAAACCAAAAAAGACCTTGGTCATATGTCTTGGTCTTTTGTCAATTAATTGGAATTTCTATTTTCTCTTTAACTCTCCGTTACCCTGGTGTGACCTTGTACAAAAGCATTACATATAGGGTACTTCATCTGCTTTTTAATGCTGCTTTATTTTCTTGCAGAGAAAGCTATCTACTCTAAAGCATTGAGGTGAGAAACACAGACCTGGTGAAAGACATTGTATGAAACTATATAGTGTAAAGGCTGACAAAAGCTCAAGACGTACTTGAATTCAACACAAGGATATGTTCCTTTTTAGCTACGTGAATTTGGCCAAATTATTTTTTAAGCCACAGTTTATTCTTCTCTGGTCTGTGGATGTATAACAGATTTTGCCTCATACGGTTATTGACAAGATTATATGCCATAAAGGCTTACCACGGTGCCTGGTATATAGTAAGCACTCAGAGCTCCTTGATATTATTATTGAAGGCCTTAGAAAAAAATACTTATTTTTTTCCTATGGTTTTATACATTTTAGAATTTTATATTCTAGATTATGTATTCTAAATCTATATTAGTAGATTACTAAGACCCTTTCAAATCTCCGGTAATTTTTAAGTTGAAATTTTCTGTATATATGAATTCTTTAAAGTATTTGTGTTCATTTCCTACTGTGGTAACAAGTAGGAAATTACTACAAACTTAGTAGCTTAATACAACAGAAATTATTATATTACAATGCTGGACATCAGAAATTCAAAATCAATCTCAGTGGACTAAAAACAAGGTGTTACTAGGACCATAATCTTTCTGGAGGCTCTAGGGGAGATTCCTTTTTAAAAATTCCTTTGCTAACCTTAGAGGCTTAGAGGCTTCCTAAATTCTTTTGCTCCTGGCTCTACATCATTACAACATATTCTTTTGTCATCATAGTCATTTCTCTGACTCTCTTGCCTCACATAAGGACCTTTGTTATTATATTGGGCCTACCCAAATAATCCAGGATAATCTTTTCATTCTTAATTTTTTCATACATGCCAAATCCCTTTTGCCTGGTAATGTAATATATTCACATGTTTTTGCAAATAAGATGTAGATATCTTTGGATGTACTACTACTCTGCCTACCACAGTCTGCTTTCTGTCCCCCAGAGATTTATGTCTGTCTCATGTGTAAAATACCTTGACCCCATTGCATCATTCCCAGATTTTAACCCCATTGCAGCATTACCTCCAAGTCTAAAATCTCGTTTAAATCTCATAAACTCAAATGTTTCAAATTTCATTATCCAAATCATCTAGATGAGGCATGGGTGAGATTCTGGGAAGAATTCCTCCTGAGGCACAACTCCTATTGATCGTGAACTTCTGAAATTCACTCATGTTATTTGCTTCCCAATGGTGAGATAATCATAGGATAGTAGTTATAGACATCCCCATTCAAAAACAGAAAATTGAGGAGGAATAGAATTGCCTGTGTTAGGCGATTCAAAATCCAGCCAGCAAATCACCAACTCAAAAACCTGGAAAAAATCAATAAATCAAAAAGTTGTTTTTTTGAAAAGGTCAATAAAATAGATAAACCTTTGGCTAATCTAACCAGGAAAAAAAGAATAAAATCTCTAAATTCATTAATTGGAAATGGTAAAGACAAAATAACAACAGACTTCACAGAAATTCAAAAAATCCTTAATGAATATTACAAGAAACTTTATTCTCAGAAATATGAAAATCTGAATGAAATTGACCAATACTTAGAAGCAAGCCACCTTCCAAGACTTAGCCAGAATCAAGTGGAAATGTTGAACAGGCCTATATCAAGTTCTGAAATAGCATCAACTATAAAAAATCTCCCTAAAAAAAAAAGGCCAGGACCAGATGGCTTCACATCACAATTCTACCAGACCTTTAAAGAGGAACTAGTACCTATATTACTCAACCTTTTCCAAAATATAGAAAAAGAAGGAAAACTACCTAATACATTCTATGAAGCAAACATCACCTTGATCCCCAAACCAGGAAAAGACCCAATAAGAAAAGAAAATTATAGATCAATATCACTAATGGCTCGGCACCTGTGGCTCAATGGGCTAAGGCGCCAGCCACGTACACCTGAGCTGACGGGTTCGAATCCAGCCCGGACCCTCCAAACAACAATGACGGCTGCAACCAAAAAATGGCCGGGCGTTGTGGCGGGCGCCTCTAGTCCCAGCTACTTGGGAGGCGGAGGCAAGAGACTCGCTTGAGCCCAGGAATTGGAGGTTGGTATGAGCTGTGATGCCACGGCACTCTATCCAGGGCAACAGCTTGAGGCTCTGTCTCAAAGAAAAACAAAAAATAAAAA
>CAUYRH010016835.1:0-55014 GCA_963574655.1 Perodicticus potto | reverse complement strand
TCCCTTAATATTCTCTGAAAAACGCCTGCTTCCTGCCTCTGACAGGTTTCCGTTTTCTAGCTCTGCTCTTTTTTCTCTTTCTTAGGTCTGTTTCTGCCTTCTCTGGTGCCAGAGGGGCTGAGATTTAGATTCTGAACATTTAGGTGGGAAATATAACTTCTAGTTGGAGTGAGAGTTTAAAAATATACACCCCATGTAAAAATTAAAAATGGGAAAAATATGTGGCCTTTGAGACGCTATTAATTACCTTGTCTGGCTGACCCAGCCTAGATATTTATTAGTTAACTAATTCACACCTGTCAACCAAGAAGCCTCAGCTAATGGGATCATTTTGGAGCTCTGAACAAGTGCCCAGAATAGGTGGGAAGGTTGGGGTAACTGGCACTTTGTCCCTTTTATGTACAACTATGAGGGCGTCTTCTTTTCCAAATGACACATTTCCAGCCCATCCAACTCGCTGAGAGGAAAAAGCACTGTCACCTGCCAAAGTGATTACAAGAGTGGCGCCTACAGAAGAAGAGGGTTATAGTGGGAGACATTTTCTTCCCCATCACGAGGTATGAGCCCCTGAGTTTAGAAGACGTGAAGTCTCATGAAAACGTCCTGCAACTGACATGATGAACAGCTCATGGGTAGAACAGCTCGCTGGGGTCTCTACCACTGAGCACCCAAAGGTGAGAAAGCCCTGGTTGGACAGGGTCCCCCGTTTAGCCTGCCTTGGGAGAGAGGCAAATGCAGGCAGAAGGGACCGTTGGGGTGCACAATTCTTTCTTGACCCGTAAGCCCCTGATTCAGATGGTTGGGAGCTACAGACTGTGGGCTTATGAGTTGAGGAATCTTCCTGCTTCCAGGAGGCTCTGGTCATTGGGCAGCTCATGCTCCAAGTTAACATTCTAGAGAAGTGTTTTTCAACCTTTTTTATTTCACGGCACACGCACACTTGAGCCTATAGTTAAACTTCTGTGGCATGCTTAAATTATGTTGATAAAAAAAAGAGGAAAAAAAAGAATATACCTAGTGTGCTTTGAATTTAATTCAATTATTGTGAAAATAATTCAATTAATGACCTTTACAAATTTTCATGGCATGTGGGTTGAAAATCACTATTCTAGACTTTGGTTGTGCCCCTTTCACTGAGGTGACTCTGACTCTGCTTGTCTCTAAAATAGGGATAACACCCCAGCTTCTCGCCTCCTTCCCAGAGATGCTGGGAAGGCCCCGGCAGCTAATGGGAATAGAGAGCTTTGGCAATCAGCGGTGCCCACGGGTGGCATTATTACCCCTGGCATACGTTTCTGCTCTTCCTAATTCATTTGAGAAAAAACACTCAGCTCGTCTTTGATGCCATCTGCTCAGGAGGTGTTCACTTGTGAAAGGATTACAGAGGTTTTATTTTTATAAATGATGTGTATTTTCTTCTGTTTATCAGATAACTTATTCTCAATGCAGAGATTTCAGAAAATACTGCAAATACAAAAAAGACAACAAAATTTTACTCATGATCCCATTGCACCAAGGTAACTAGTTTTTAATGTATTTTGGTGAGTTTGCCCTTTTGCTAGCTGGATAGCTAAGTAAGATAAAAACTGCTGGCAGGGGTCTTCCGGGAGAAGGAGCTTGCTTGTTTTGGAACTCACACGAATTTGTGCTGTCTGGGTGCCTGGCCCAGACACTGGCTTGTTTTCTTAGGTACAGAGTAAAGCTGGAGTTGAGTCCACGGGTGTGTCAAGGTCCCTGATTTTAAGACTGAAGGATGACTCCCTGCCCCCAGGAAATGTTTCTAAATATGAGGACCTTGGATGGGAGGGAGGGTGTCAGCAGAAGTGCCCTGACATTTCAAACACAGCTGACCGCGGTAGCCCCCTGGTAGTGGTTTAGCAGCTTCACAGCTGATCCCCCAGATGCAACCTCAGGGCCATTAAATGCTAATTGAGCCAAAAAGCTTTCCCTCAATGCTCTACAAACTTACATACAATAAAGATGTCCTCCCCTGCCAGGAGTGGTGTTGGGGGACTTCCTCTGTTCACTTCAGCTTCTGTTTCTTTTTCCCTTCTTGACAGGGAGTGATTGCTATCAAAAACCCTTTGCTCTTTTTAAGCAGGATGCCCATTTGATGTGGCTGCTGTGTAGTTCTTTTCCTGTGGCCTGGAAGAAAGATCCTCCGTGAAGCTCTCCATGTCCATACATTCCACCCCATCCTCTCTCTCTTTCTCCCGCTTCCGATTCTCCGACCTGATTCCCAGATTTTGGAGAACCGCTGTATTTTATCCTTGTTCTGAAAATAGATAAGCTGTCGTTAATCAGACGAGGAAGCAGGGAGCTGGCAGGGCCGGCCCCAGCCCGGCACCTCCGTCACCCTGTCACCCTGTTATTAGGACATGTCTTCTTCTCTGAAGAAGGTCATGCTGTCTTTTGAAAATAAAAAGCCAAGCACTGAAGCCACCTCCATTGAGAGAGCAGGAAGGCGGACATGGCAGATGTTCCCCTGAACGCTGCCTCACCGGCTCTGTGGCTTTCCCCGATGTCCCACGACACATCTGCTTCTGAGCTTCTGAATTGTCACTGCAAGACTCCAGCAAGACCGTGCCATCCTTTACTGAGGGCTGGTGTCACCCAGGGTCCTTGCCACGTGACGATACTAGACAGCATCTGCCGAGCCCTCCCTGCGGTCAGATACACGCACAGGTGTAAGGTGGGTGTGTTCACCCATTTAGCCCCACACCCGCCAACACCACACTATGCCCATTGCACTAAAACGGAAACAGAGGAGCTTCCAAGTGGGTAACAGCCAGTAAAAGCCAATATGTTTACACTAATATACAAGTGGTATTATGTACTAGGTAGCTTACTATATACGAGTTTCTTATATATAATGTTTTATGTATTGTACATATTGCACATATTATATATTTTACCTGTTATGTGTTCCTTATAATCTTTACAAAATCCTTAAGGTGGCTCTTATTACTCTTATTTTATGAATAAGAAAATAGAGGCTCTAACAGCCTGAGAAATGTATCTGATGTCACTGTGTAAGAAACCACTGAAACCACTGAACAGGAATTTGAACCACGTAACCACACCAACCCCTCGCTTTTTCTTAATTGCAAAAATGTGTATGTTCGTATCACGCTCCATATTTTGGTGAAGAGACTTAAGTTACTCTCCCCTAAGCTTGTCACAAAAGCAGATGATAAAACAATGGTGCTTTACTAGAAATTATTGAAAGGCAGGATCAAACAGAATAATGAAAAAGGGCTGAGGGGTGGGCGATGCGCCCAGGGGCTAGACAACCCGTGGGAAACAGGACCCCTTTCAGAGATCCCTCTGATGATGGATGGGCTTGTGTCCAGAAGGGAAGCTGGTCCTGAGCCCCAGGTGCTTTTCAGAAAAGCAGAGAAGAGGACTTCTGCCAAGCATTTAACTTAACGGAAAGTAGGAGGAGGAACGTTGTTTCCTGAGCATTGTCTTATCTTTTAAAAAGTTCTAGTAGAGGAAATTACCCTATACCTCTCTCTCAGACACAAAGGTTACCATGTTTAAAATGATGGTTAGGCATAGTTTGAACCAGGAAGAAGACTGGCTTTTAGAAAACAGAAAATGGTATAAATTGAGATTTTGCTGTTTCAAATACACAAGCTTTGTTAACCAAAAAAGAGATGCATAAATAGAGTCTGTTTATATCATAAACTTGGCTTTGAGAGAAAGGTTGATAAGGGAACCATTTTATTTCAATGAAGAGGAAGCTTCAAGCCATCGTTAGCAGCTGGTAATCCCCAGTTTGTGTGCTAATGTTGAAGCAAGTTAATAAAGCGACCTTAGGGGAAGATCAAAGTGATGTTTTATAGAATTCTGGCCCTGAAAAGGACCTCGGAAAGCATCCTGTCCGATGATCTCATTATAAAAGTGCAGGAACTGAGGCCAAGAGCGGAGGTGACCTCCCCATGGTCACAGAGAGACAGGTGTCATACACAAAACCCACTTACAGTCGTTTTTTATAAATAGCTTTGTGGATATGTAGATGAGAAAAGGCGAACACTTGTTTTCTCATCTTTAGCTATCTCTCCATAGAACCATTTGCCTTCTAAACCCTGTTTTCTCCCTGTTTGAATACTTTTATTTTATTTTGTTTTTTGATTAGTTATAAACAATGAGGTCTCACTAAAACCGAGAAGAAGGTCAAGGACTGTAAACATCATCTTATTTATTTTTAATTTTTTTTTTTTTTTGAGACAGAGTCTCACTATGTCGACCTGGGTAGAGTGCCGTGGCGTTGCACCTCAAACTCTTGGGCTCAACTGATTCTCCTGCCTCAGCCTCTCAAGTAGCTGAGACTACAGGTGCCTGCAACAACATCCAGCCATTTTTTGGTTGTAATTGTCATTGTTGTTTGGCAGGCCCAGGCTGGGATCGAACCCGCCAGCTCCCGTGTATATGGCTGGTGCCCTAGCCTCTGAGCTACAGGTGGTGAGCCCTATCTTATTTATTTTTTTAAAAATATATGCACATGATACAAAATCAAGAAGTTGTAAAAGGTACAGATTTGGAAAAACATCTGGGTCTCAGCCCTGGCCCTGGCCGTGGCACACCCGTTCCTGGAGGGGCTGCTCACGGCCAGCAGGGCCCATGTGACCTGCAGAGTCACATACAAGCACCAATGTGAGTGCACACTTCTCTTTTCCTTTCTGTTTTCACTCGGCTATTAGCTCACCGTTCCTGGCCTTCCCCATCTTGCTTTATTATGTACCGGCATACCCCGGGGGCTGCTGACATTCCAGGTTCCACTGAGTCGCTTTTTTCTTCTTAAATGGCTGCACCCACCGTCTTGCATGGTCTGGAAGCACTGTAATTTATTTAACACATAGGGGTCATGTCCTCTTTTTTGCTGTTTCAAACAACGCTGTGATAAATATCTTTGTACATACATCATTTCACCCTTATGGGAATATAACTGTAGTGTAAATGCCCAGAAACGAAATCACTGGGGCAAAGGGGGATTTGCCAACTCTCTACACCATGAGCAAAAAACCCAGGGCCTGTTGCCTCACGCGATGGCTTATTATTATTATTTATTTTACGTTTAGGAAGGTGAAAAACACCTGCTTATATTTTTCATGTCCGTTTAGAGTCATAGTGAACATCCTTTTATATGTTTAAGAATTTTCTCAGAAATACATATCCTGTGCCTTTCTTTTGCTCATTCTCCTCCTGGTTATTGGTCTTTTGTTAATATTTAAGAACTCTTTCCACATCAGGGGCCCCGGTTATCTGTCTGTCTTACTAGAAGCAAACCCTGTGTTATTTCTCCTTTGTTACTTGTTTTCTGATCTTGTGTATTGTGTCCCCCTCACCCCCCCAGGATCACACAGAAGTTTTTTTATCATTGTGGTCAAGTGTATGGACCCTTCTCTCTGTGTCTGGATTGAGTGTTACGTTGAGATTTTCCCCTTAAAAACTACAAACCCAAATCTCCTTCTAGTAGGCTTTGAGTACTTCTAATACTTCCATGATTGCATTTAAATTTTTGATATATGTAAACATTTGTTTCATGTAGAATTTAAAAAATGCAGCTTTATCTTTTCAGATGGTCACCCAGCTGTCTGTGTCTTTTCGTAAAATAATCTCTGTTTACGCCTTTGACCTGAAATGCTACTTTTATTAGGTGAATTCAAGTCTACTTCTGCCTTTTCTGTTAGGAGTCCAAAATTGGTCTGTTTAGTCAAGAAACAGTACATTATTTTAATTTTTATAGCATACCTAGTATTTTAATAGTTGGCAGGGCTCTACTTTTAAAAAAATTCCTCACTCTTATTGTTTATTTATTTTTTAACGTGAATTATAAAATCAGTTTGTCTGTTTGCCCTTCTTAGTCTAAAAATACTGTGCATTGCGTTCTTTTTAGCTTAATTTACAGAAGAATTGATATCTTTATAACGCCATGTATTTCTATTCAGGAATATGGAATTCATTTCATTACATTACATTTTATGTCCCTCAATTACATTTGAAAGTTTTGATCGCATAGGTGTTATACATTTAAATACATTTTTCCAGATATTTTATCTTATGGTTACTTTTACTTCATAAACTCTCAACCAATTTCTTATCTATATAACATATTTGGTTTGTCATATATCCAGCCATATTTATTAATTTTCTTATTTTGTACTTTTTGTAACTTTATTCTCTTGTGTTCCCCAAAATACAATAATATTGTGTGTAGATAATAATAGTTGCATTTCCTTTCACCCGAAATGCGTACCTCTTCTTTCTTTCATATAGTTATATAAGCTAGTGTCTCCAGACAATGTTCAATAAAAATGATCAGAGTGTGTCTACTTATTCTGTTTCTGACTTAAATGGGAATGCTTACTCTATTTCTCCAGTAAGCCTCAGCCAGCCTTTGTGATGCTCACAAATATATACATATAACTCTTATGCTTCTTATTAAGTACCTATTTATTCCAATTGCATAAATATTTTTATTCAGAATTGATAGTTGGAGGTAGGGAGCTGGTCAAAGGATATAAAGTTTAAATGAGGTAGGAAGAATACGTTTACGATGTCGACCATCCACATGGAGACTCTAGTTAATAACAACATATTGTATGCTAGAAAATCACCAGTGGAAAGGGCTGCAAGACCCACGGACAAGGGTGCTTGTGTGAGGTGACATGATGTGAGTTCAATTTAGCCATTCCACAGCGTGCACAAATTTCAGAAAATCATATATTGGAGGTCATTCCCTCCTTCTGTTTCTTATTTTGAACACTTGTCTTTCTCTCTTTTACTTGAGTTAGTGGTTTATTAATTCCAATGTTTCCTTCATCAAAGACCCACATAATTTATGAATTAGTTTCCCATTTTCAGTTTCCTAATTTATTAATTTTTTGTTTTGTTTTGGTTTGTTTTAGGCATATTTGGGTATTTCTAACTAATTTATATAATGTTTAATTAATTTGATTTCTTTCTTTTTTGATTATTAATAAAGGTATTTAAGGCCTTCTTGATCATTAATTTTCCTCAGGTGCTGTGTTAGTTGTATCAAATACCTCTATTATGCAGTGTTTTCATAACTAAGGACTATTGATGCCAAACTGACACACGTCCCTATGATGCTCAGGTCAGTAGGATGATCTTGAAGATTTCGGGCAGTGAAATAAAGAGTTAGTTATAAACTCTAAATCTAATATTTGGGAGAATAAAATCAAGCCATCTTAATGTAAGTTGGAAAACGGTTAAAAGTAAAAAGTATTGAGCTGTTTTTATTGTTTGATTTCCTTTTTTTTTTTTTAATTATTTTTTATTAAGTCATAACTGTGTACAATGATTCAGGCTTGGAGTACAGTGTGCGGGCTTCCCATACAATCGGAGATATTTTCATCCACCTGATTAATATAACATTCATGATATTTTCTCATTTACTATGTGAAAACAATTTTGATCCGTATTTAGAAGATTTCTCCTGACCCTTCACATATGCACCACAAGTGTGATCTCACCCTGACTTTTCCTCTTTCATATTGACATGGATGGCTGCTCTTTTTTTAACAAACAAACATGTAAACAAGTCAACACAAACCTGTAGGTTGCAACTGAGAACGACACAGCTAACAACAAAGCCAAGAGGGCGTACGGGGGTGTGTATTTCCAGGTGGAGAGAGGAAAAGTGTGTCTGTTAGAGGAGTTATGGGAGATTTTGAAAGCAAATGTGTGACGTATAAATTTGTTCAAATATGCATGGATGACATTTCCTGGGCTGGTGTTCTTCAGAATATAGTTTTGAGAACTGTTAATATGTGTGCTGTGGAAAAAAATGGTAGCCAAATGAATCATTAAGGAACCATGCTATCTCATTTCATAGAATGTCAGAAAGTACGCCACACGATTTTTATGGACTACTGCAGAAGAAACAGCAGTGCTAATTAAACCTCATCACGCTATTGTTTGTAAGATGCAGTCCAATTCCACAAATGTTAAAGTGTAAACAATAAACAGGAGTCTTAGAATCGAAGTATTTGGTGTTGCTTCTGTTTTAAAGATTTATAACACATGTCAGTAGCTTTGAGGAGGCCCCCAGTAAAGAAATCTGTTTAATTACGTTTTTGCCCATTTGTTTTTAACACAGGTTACTTTGATGTGGGCAAACGTCTTTATGAATTCACTCATCTCCACACATTTGGTGGGTTTACTCTCTCTTTCACACAAGGCCCCTCTCTCCAGGCTGTCCTGCTGCTCTGAGTTCTGAGCGTAGCCGGTTACCTTTCTAACCCTGAACACCTATTTCTCATGCGCCTTCTTTCACCAGTGATTACACGCATATTCATGTTTCTGTCAGAAAAAATGTAAAGTTACTTCCTCTCATGACACTTCCCATGAAAGTGTTGCCTGCTTGAGGGGATGGCTGACTGCCGCGTCCTCTTTTACTGCCCTCAAACCTGTATGAAGCATTCCACATGTTATTAGCTGATAAGTGATGTTGATGGATGGGATTTGGGGGTAAATACGCATCCATTTCTAAACAGTAAGGGGAAAAAGTTCTCTGAAATTTTATCTGCAGGACTCAACAATCATGGTTGTGCAAGGAGAGAAATACTTGAAGAGAGACAATGTAGCTTTGATTAAAGAAAGAAGCAAATAACGAAGGGTGGTAGTGTGGGCATGAAACAACAGGAGAAGCGAGGCAGGCCAAGGGCACCGGGCTCTATTTCTTCCCTAGAGAGGAGCGAACTGTAGTCATGGACCAGAGATGGCCAGTCTCCAGTTTTTATAAATAAAGTTTTATTAAACATAATCATGCCCATTTGTTTACACAGAGTGTAAGCCTTCTTTCATGCTACAGTGGCAGAATTGGATAGTGGCAATAGAGACTGCATGGCCTGCAAAGCCAAAAATTAACCACATGGCTCTTTCCAGAAGACACTCTGATTTCTTCTCTTGAGCAAGGACACTTGCCTAATACTGATGCTGGAGGGAGTTTTTTTTTTTTTTTTTTAAGAGACAGAGTCTTACTTTATTGCCCTCGGTAGAGTACTGCGGTGTCACAGCTCACAGCAACCTCCAACTCCTGGGCTTGGGCAATTCTCTTGCCTCAGCCTCCCCAGTAGCTGGGACTACAGCTGGAGGGAGTGTTTACAGGAGTCTACTTCTCTCCTCTCCCTACTGGCTACCTCTAATGCCAAGGGAAGGTTGTAATGATGCTTCATGGGCCCTGTGCTCCTTCTCATGTCTTGGAAAAATCAAGTATTATGTGAGAGAAAGAAGAAAGTGATTCTGGCAGAGCCACCCTCCTTGAGAACTCACATAGGCTATTGGCCTGAGTTCCCTGGCAAGTGGAACGTGAAGGTGATGCTAGGATAATGCATTAAATATATCTTCCTTTTCTGGGGAAACAGCTTTTTAGGTATATCACTGCTCATACCCATTGTACATATATCTCATTAAAGGTTATAGTGCTTTAAAATGAGCTTCTGGTTGAGATAATAGTATCAGATCAAGATTTAGTTTATATTGAAGCAGTTTGATTGGAATATCATAGTATGAGGAAGCAAGGAAAAGGCCAAATGTGCTTACATTGGATGTAATTTAGTAAAAATGGAAAGTTCAGGCGTTTCTGGCATATAGAGAACATTTATAGCATTTTGGCTTTTCACATTCATCTTTTAAAGTTTCCAGTTACAACATTTTCTTTTCTTGGCCCCTTAAAAATAATGAATAATTTTGCTCCATACTCATAGCTTGAGGTTTTTTTGTTAGATATTAATTCAGAAGATAAAGTTTCCTCTGAAAATGCTCACTTCAGTCTGCATATTAGAAATGAAAAGTCTACTACTAGCTAGAATTTGCAAAGTACCTATATCATTGGGCTCACATTATTAAATTGTTTAGAGAACCTTTATTCAGGGGTCTGGAAGTAGTAACCATCCGTTCAGAATACCAACTCCAGAGCTACGTTCTGATTTAATTAGTATCTCCACGCGCTCCATACTTTTTCATCAGCATCAAACAAGTGCTTTGCCAAAGTATTAAAAGTCAATCTGGGCTCGGTGCCTGTGGCTCAATGGGCTAAGGCACCAGCCATGTACAACTGAGCTGGCGGGTTCAAATCCAGCCCGGGCCTGCCAAACAACAATGACGGCTGCAACCAAAAAATGGCCAGGCATTGTGGCGGGCGCCTGTAGTCCCAGCGACTTGGGAGGCAGAGGCAGAAGACTCGCTTGAGCCCAGGAATTGGAGGTTGCTGTGAGCTGTGATGCCACAGCACTCTATCCAGGGTGACAGCTTGAGGCTCTGTCTCAAAAAAAAAGTCAATCTGTCTGAAAAAACACATCCACCCTCCATCTTGGGAGGATCACAATTCTGGAAAGTCCTCAAAAGATCTCTTTCAGTATCTGTTATCCGTGAAATATTTGTTTCTTTCTACTTCCAGGCAGTTGGTAGCATACTCTCTTGCTTTCTTAATGCCAGGGATGGCTATTGCTCTGATTGTTGACATGTGACAGGAACTTCTATTGTACATTGTAGGAGCCCATACATGAATTCTCAGGAGCTTTTTTGCCCCCAGCCTTAGTAATCTGCAACATTTCAGATGGTGTGGGCTCTGTAAATCTGGGTCCTGGAGTTAGGTGATGTGCAGGTGAGTCATCCACCTACCTGTGCAGGACACATAGAGCAAGAAATGGACCTTTGTGTTATACGTCTTTGTGCTATGTGGTTTTATTTGTTACTTCCACAGAACCTGGTCTTCTTGAATGACCTACTATCTTTAGGATGGCTACTCTTTCTTTCTTTTTTAATTCTCCATGGTGAGAGTAGGCTCTTTGGGGAAACAACCATTACTTTTCAAAGAGACTCATATGAACGTGTGGAGTGCCCTTTTAGTCAACTGTTTTATATTAGTATGCCCCAGGGATGCGATGCACATTCGGCGCTGTCTACTCACTTTGTGTTGTTATAGTTGCTGTTCCCTATTTATTTTATTCCCAAGGAAGAAAGCATTTGAAAGAATATTTTAGAAATTGAATGTGTTAAAGGCAGTCCGGCTCTCAATCAGCATTCCTTGGAGAAAGCAACCCTAAGAAGGAATTGAATGGTATTAGGCCTGGGGGAAATGCAGCAGAGAGTATCACGCTATTAGCAAATTGGGCTGCTTTCAGCATAGCATAACAGGATAATATAAATATGGATTAGTGCTCCAATCCAAGTTTTTATGGAGTTGATATGAGTAGAGGAGTAGCAGAGACAAAGATTTACCCAGAAAAACACATTTTTTTTTAATGTGTATGTCAGACCACTTAATCCATTTCTGGGCTCATTTTTAAGCCCTGGCGTTATAATTGTTAACAATTTGTCACCTTTTTAAACTTGGAGAGACCAAAGCTCTCCCCATACTCTTGAAATTCACGCACGTGAACAGTTTTAGTTGCAATCGCCTTACACAGGGATATCTTTCTTTTTTCTTCTGTTTACTGGGCAGGAACTGCTTCCAAAGGCTTTCTGTTGGAACAAGGCACTTACAGACCTTCAAAAAGGCAGCTGCTGAAGGAAAGAAGCCACTTAAACTGGCCAGTGTAGGTTTGTGCCTGTGTAGAACAAAGCGTTGTTCTTTGCCTATTGTTCCAACAGTAGCCACATGCACATATTAGCAGCAATAATAAAATATTGCTGCATTATCCCCAAAGCATAGGTCTCTGATAAGATAAAAGCTTTTTTCCCAGAGGGCTTGGTTAGTGTATGGGGTTGGGAGATTGGAAAGGAAGGAAATATATTAACTTGGTGGTTCTGATAGAAATGGCCTCTTGCGTTATGAAGAAAATGTACGCGTTAAACATGTGCGACTAGCAAAATCATAAGAGATCAGTTACCTCCTCACTCTACTTATCTTAGTTTATAGGACTAGTGGTTAGAATGCTCCAGACTGCTCCAATGGAAAGAGGCCCGTGGGAAGACATACAATGAGCAAGATACAAAAACGAAACCAAACAAACAATCAGAGCAAGAGACGTTATTCAGTTCTTGGGTAAGAGGCAACTCAGAAAATACCCCCAATTTCTACAGTGTACTTGTGGGTATGTGCAACATATCTCTCTTTTTTCATGTCCTAGGATGAAGCTGTTACTTTCAGAATATTTTCCTTTGTTGTAGTTTTCCCGTGCAAGGCAACATGCAACATACATGTAAGAAATGAAGCAGAATAATGAAATGAACAACTGCGGACTCAACGCCCACTTTTTAGAGCCACAAATATCATTCATTCATTTGTGTATACAGTCCTCTCAAATCCTGTATCTTAAACTTTGTGGTGAACATTACTTGCTTTTCTAAAAATCATTTAAACATACACAACACACACACCCCTCCTCGGAGTGTGTTACTTGGTTTCAATTATCTTTTTGAGCTTTGTGATAATGGTGTACCTTGCATCCTTTGCTGGGATGTGCTTTTTTTAATCCAATATTCTGTTTTGAAGATCTTCCCGTGTTGTTTGTGAAGTTCTAGTGCGTTTATTTCCCTTGCTTTCTAATTTTCCATTATGTGACTATACGACAATTTGTTCATCCAGTCTCCTGAGGGTGGGCATTTGATTAGTTCCTGGTTTTGCTGCTGTAAATATTCTTGTCCCTGTCTGCTGGGGCACATAGGCAGGAGTTTCTCTGGAGTATTATTCTGAGTTGTAGTGTGCATGAATATTCTACTTTACCACAAAATACCACATTTTTTTCCAAAGTAGTTGCACCATGTACCAGTTTGCTTTCCTATCCCAACATATATGAATAAAAGTCCCCATAGATCCCTAGCTTCTAATCTTTGATATTATAAGATGTCTTAATTTATGTCAATCTAGTGTATAAATGCTATCTCATTGTGGTCCTAATTTGCATATCTATGATTACTAATGAATTTGAGCATCTTTGCAAATATTTATTAGCAATTTGTATCACTCCTGACTTTTAAAAAAAAACTAGCAAGGAAACTATCTATTCAGCTCTAATGAGATGAGAAAGAGAAGTCAGTTGATTAAAGTTGTTTTGTAATTAGATTCTCAACTGGTAGATGACTGAAAACTAACATGAGTACAGTAACTTCTCTTTGTGATGGCAGAATGGTGCTCTTGGGTGACCTTGGGAATTCCTTAAAGTCCTATACTTTCATGATCATTGTACCTAATAAGGAACATTAAACTATATCTATTAATAATGATGCATGGTAATTGGGCATTTTCTGTATCCCACATAGTTCAGTTAATACTTTGCAGTTGTAAGCAACAGAAACCCACCTTAGTTAACTTAAGTCCCAAAAGATTATTCAGCCCTTTGAAAGGCTGAAGTTGGAGGGTCACTTGAAGCCAGGAGTTCAGGATAAGCCTGAGCAGCATACAGAGTCCTCAACTCTACAAAAAACTAAAAAAGTTAGCTGGGCATAGTGGCACCCAGCTACTTGGGAGGCTGAGAGGCTGGGGCGGGATCCCTTAAGCCCCAAATTTGATGGTTGCAGTGAGCTATGATTGTGCATTGCATTTTAGCCTGGGAAACAGAGCAAGATTCTGTCTCTAAAAGCAAACAAACCAAAAAAAAGCAAAAAAAAAAAAAATTTCTTTTTCCTCAGCAATTCCAGTCTGTTGACAATAACAAAAAACTGGAAACACTGAAATGTACATGAACAGAATAGATGAGTCAATTGTTGTAGAGTAGGGCATCTTGAATGGTGGTCCCATTGAGACCACGGGGGATCCCTGAAAGAATCAAAGGAAGGGGACATGGGCACTGGCTCGGAAAACAAGATTCTGAACACCTTCACTCACTAAGCTCTTCCTTAGGTGGAAAGACAGAAAGGAGTTGCTGGTTTGCAAAAAAGACAAATAGGAGGTGGATGAAAAAGCTATGTGTTTTTAGCATAATCCATCATGAGAAAATAATGTTGGATAATTTTTCTAACTATGCTAACATTCCCTTTTGCCTAAGGGTTTTCTAAGCTAAGATAATTACCTGTCACTTAAGTTATTTTGTGCCAAGATGTGAAGCTGGTGATGGCTTGGTTTAGGAAGGGAGCATACCCAACTTCAGTGCCAGCTTAGACTGCTTGGTGTTGGCAGCCGGGGTGTTCACAAGCATATTCGTACCCCTGTCTAGCTAATTGTGAACCAGTAAGAAAGGAGCCAGTTTGCCACTCACAAAGGGAATGGCTGGCTGCTGAGACTTCTTTGGCCCTATCACTGGCAGAAGCTGTTTTTACGTCCTCTCTGTCCATCAGAGTTTGAAGTTGCTATTAACTTTAAAGAAACAGTCAAGCCTAAATCCAAGCAAGTCAGACATAGAATGCCTAGGTCCTAGGAAGGCCCTGCAAAGCTTGGGAGTTGCAAGGGGCTAAGGTTGTGCACTCCAGTTACTTAAACTCGTAGTATCATAGGTGAGGGCAGCACCATTAGAAACCCGAAGGTAGCACAACCCACAACAAGGTGATCTGTAGTTAGCGTAATTTCACTCCAGCTTTCATGTTCAAGAGGAAACTATCCTATAAGAACATAGGACAAAAATAATTAAGATACAGAATAGAATTTTAAATATGAGGAGTATTAATAATATCAATGATAACAGCTACCATTTATTGACTTTTCTGTCTTGCAAAGTGCCTTATGTGTCTTGTTTCCAACTCTTCCAATAATTTTTTCGGTAGGTTTTTTATTCCTATTTTATGGTTGAGAAAGCTGAAATTCCCATCAGTTAAATAACTTACAAAAAGGTAGCAAGTGTTATTGCCGGTATGATGTCACATTTGGAATAAGAATTAGATTTATGCATAAAATAAATTTTAGTATACATTTGACTTTCTTCTGCAAGGAGAGATATAATATTTGATTATATACAGGGTTTGATAACTAGGTCTGGGCTTTATTTGCAGGATTATATCCATACACTCTGATGGTAATTGTTTATGAAACAATTAGGATTGGAACAGTTTATTTTCAATTGAGAGGGAAAATTATGCAACACTGGATGCTTTCTCTTTTCAATAAATACCTTTTGACATATACCATCCCGCTTGTGAAATGGCTTTAGCAAGCTCCCTTTTTCTTCCTTTTTAAGTGATGTGGAAATGTAGAGGCAGCTCAGATGCGGCCTGTTTTTTGGCTAGATATAAAAAAGAGGGGCTGGAAAATTTCAACTTGTTTGTGAAAGAGAGTCCCGTGTTTGTATCAGTTGTGGCCTCTAAAGTCTTGATGCAGTCAAAATTTTGACCCATTTGGGTAGTAGCATCATAACAACATTGAATCACAATTCATTTTTTCACATAAGCAAAATACCTAGATCTAATAAACTTTTAATCCTTTTATATGGAGAAAGTCTTATAAAGCTCAACAGAGCCATGGTCCTTTTCCCCCTTTAGTTTATTATCTGTTGACCAGCAACACTCATGGGGGAGCTGCAGGCCTGGGTGCACTGCTCCTCTGGCTCCTGCACGTGGACGGGAGCTCAGCATTTGTGCAGCCGTTATCTTTCAGCTCTCACTCTAATCAGCAGTCTTGCACAGCTTGATCTCCCCTTTAATTTAGAATTTGTCTTCTTTTTTGGCTGCTGGCTGCCTTCAGAAAGGAATGAGTGTTCTCAGTGAGTAAATGTAACTAACTCCCCAACCCTCACCCTCTTCCCACCCCAGCAGTCATTAGTCAGAACATCTGTTCGCCCTGGATTTAGAACATGATAGAGCTCACACTGGGATTTTTGGGTAGGATATTTTCAACATCAATTATTTACTATACTGAAAGCTCTTAAAAAGAAGTAACTGTGTCCTACACTTAACTGTAACTATTAGCCTGATCATAAGGTCTGGTACCTACTAGGGCCCAAACAGTAGTTGTTCAATTGCATTGAATATTTACACCCAAGACATTAACTCAAGACGAGCAGTGGAGGAAGGGAACCAGAGAGCCATATTTTGTCACAGAGATTTATGTCATGACTTATCCTTCACCAGGGAAGATCTAGGTTAATGACCTTATTCTTTTTGTGTCATTCTTCTTACACATTTGTCTTTTTAACTCTTGGAGTAGTGAGAGTTTGGCTCTTGAGCTAGATAGATGTGAGATAAATCTTAGCTTTGTTGCTTTCTAGCCTAGTACCTGTCAGCACATTACTTAAACATTCTCAGCCTCAGTGTTCTCTTCTCTAAAATTGGCATAAATGATTGCAACTACCTTCGTGTAGTGTTTTGAGATAATATTGGCAAAGTATATGTAGTAAGTGCTCAATGAGTGATAGCTATACTGATATTATTTTATAACCATTGCCAAAACTGATAATTATATCGCAGTGAACCAGTAGCCAACTATTCCACTCCGCTTCAAAGACACGAACTTTTCACTGTATAAAACAGTTATTCAGAGAAATAATTATTTGCTTTACTTTCATGTACCAACAATAGACATTCAATGATGAGATCAAAATAGCTTGATTGTTTTGTAGGGTAAAATGAATCCTTTGCCCCAGCATCTCTCTTCAAAAATACATTTTTGATTGAACTTAAGAAGTGGATCTCCAAACCAATTTTTCTCTATAAATTTTTGTTTATTGAATACCAAGTCTGGTAGTATGTATCAGACAGCTATTGCTGTTTAACAAACCATCCCAAACACATAGTAGCTTTAAATAAAAGACGTATATTCTCACACTTGTTGGTTGTGTACACGTTGGCTAATCTAGACTGGGCTTGGCTGGTCAGTTGGTCTCCCTAAGTCCGGGTTCTCATCACATGTTGGATCCGCATCTGCCCCTGTATGTTCATTCATTTTGGGCCTAAACTCTTCTCTTGTTGATGCTAGAGGCACAAAAGGGTAAGCACATTTGTATAAGCACATTTTAAGCTTTTGTTTGTATTATATCTGCTACTATCCCATTGACAAAGCAAGTCACATTTTGGCTGAGTCCAAAATCAGATAAATATTCTTATTCTATGGAGACAGGGGGTCAGCAGTAAATATAGTTGAGCAATAATCAATCTACCAGTAACTATGAGAACATAAGAAACTCTAAATTTAGGTTTATAGATTTGTGAGTAATTTATTCCCCAGGGAATAACATAGGAATAATGACAATAAAAAGATTCATTTTAGGGGTACATCTTCAACCAATCTTGTACCAGTAAGTGCTCAGAATTTAGAATGTTCAGTTCAGTGTGTCTAAGAGAGAGGTATGCAACAGAGCCTTAAAAATCTAGCACTTAAGAAAATAGACTGAAGTGAGTCCTAGGGGATATTTCTAAAGAGATTGCTATTACTTCTAGCAAATACAATTTATGCTTCCTGCAAGCATACTATTTTGCCCTTTTTTCTTTTTTAAGGAAAGGAAACCTAAAATTGTGCTTATGTTAGATTTGATCATTTAACTTCTGAAATATTCCATTAAGCTTTGTGTTTTTGGCTTAGCTGAAACTTTTATTTGGGGGGGTTTTGCAGTATAGGAAAAAATAAAACCTTAACACATACTATGTTCTAGATTTGAGGTGTATGTATGTTGGGGCAGTGGGAAAAGGGTAATGTTCCTACTCTTATTCCTGTTTGCTTTCAGTGAAATCTTACAAAGATGTACTGTCAGCCATGGACAGTTTAGTTCAGTAAAATACGGTAATGCCAGGCAGGTCATTTAAATGTTTACCACCTGCACAGAATGAATATATTTGGAGAAGGGATTTTTTTTTTTTTTCTTTGAGATAGTCTCACTTTGTCACCCTTGGTAGAGTGCTATGGCGTCTCAGCTCACAGCAACATCAAACTCCTGGGCTCAAGAGATTATCTTGCCTCAGTCTCCCAAATAGCTGGGACTACAGGTACCCACCACAACATATAGCTGTTTTTTTGCTGCAGTTGCCATTGTTGTTTAGCGGGCCCCACCGTTTTTGAACCCACCAGCCTTGGTGCATGTGACTGATGCCCTTAACCACTGAGCTATGAGCACCGAGCCTGGAGAAGGAGTTTGTATTTTTTGAGTGTGGTTATATTAAAACAAACAATTCTGGAGTCAGTTTTCCTCTTCCTCCTCCTCGCCTCCATTCTCAAGGCTAGCAAGCTCAGGGCTTCTTATCTCCCATGCTTTGGGGCCCACATGAAAGATGCTTATTTAACTGGTCTGGCACGAGACTTGAGCATCAGAATATTTAAAGTTCCCCTGGTGAGTTAGCTGTGCATAAGCTCAAGTCTTGCTGAGTTCATTTTTGTCATCAGAAAAGCTCCCTGCCTGCTGGCCAGCATTCAGTGCTGTGCCCAAAAGGAGGCTGAGTGTAACTGGCCCAGCACTGCCCATGTGCCTGGAGCTTGGCATCTTATGTCCCCGAACTTAATCTTCACAAAAGTCCCATGAGTTGAGTGGTGTTGTCTCCATTCTGTGCATGAGCAGAGCTAGGAAAAGGACATAGGTTGCCCTCGAACATAGAACTCTTAATCACAAAGTTAGAATTTCAGCCCCAACCATCAGAGTCAAAGCCTTGGCCTTACTCAGAAATAAAACGGTAGGTACTACACTTGCCACCCCCTGACATTCTGTCTACGATGAGAGATGGAGAGCAGTTCCTCACAAAGGAGTGTGTTGAGAACTCAGTGGCAGAGGGAATATAAGCTAAGGCAGGAATAGGTGGCAGTGGCTCAATTCCGATGCAAATTGAAGCTGATATGACAAATCAGGGATGGGAGAATAAAGGGCAGTTAGATTGGGGGTGAGTAGCTTTAACCTGTGTATCTTTAGCCAAGCTCTGCACAACAATGTTCAATCAGGGAAGGATTGCATATGTGATAGTGAGCCCATAAAATTATGATGAAACTAAAAACTTCCTATTACCTAGTGACATCATAGCTGTGATAATGTCACAGTGTGGCATATTACTTACATGTTCATGGTGATGTAGGTGTAAACAAACCTGCTGTTCTGCCAGTTGTATAAAAGTATAGATTAGAATTAATGTAAACAAAGCTGGGGGTATCACTCTACCAGACTTAAGGCTATTCTACAAGTCCACAGTGATCAAAACAGCATGGTATTGGCACAAAAATAGAGACATAGACATTTGGAACTGAATAGAAAACCAGGAGATGAAACTAACATCTTAGAGCCACCTGATCTTTGATAAACCAAACAAGAATATACACTGGAGAAGAGAATCCCTATTCAATAAATGGTGCTGGAAGAACTGGATAACCATATGTAAAAGACTGAAACTAGACCCACACCTCTCACCATTGACAGACATGGATTCAAAATGTATAAAAGATTTAAATCTAAGGCATGAAACAATAAAAATCCTCAAAGAATGTGTGGGGAAAACACTTGAAGATATTGACCTGGGGAAAGATTTTATGAAGAAGTCTTCCATGGCAATTGCAACAACAACAAAAATAAATAAATGGGACTTAATCAAACTGAAAAGCTTCTGTACAGCTAAGGTGACAACAAACAAAGCAAACAGACAACCCTGAGAATGGGAAAAGATATTTGCATTTCAAGAATTGGACAAAGGCTTGATAACTAGGATCTACAGGGAACTCAAATGAATCAACAATCTCATATATCACTGGTCGAGAGACATGAATAGGACCTTCTCTGTCATTCATTTGGCTAACAAACATGAAAAAATGCTCATTATCCCTAATCATCAGAGAAATGCAAATCAAAACCACCCTTAGAAAACCTAACCCCAGTGAGGACAGCCCACATCACAAAGTCCTAAAGCTGCAGATGCTGGCATGGATGTGGAGAGAAGGGAACACTTACAATGCCGTTGGGACTGCAAACTAATACAACCTTTTTGGAAGGACGAATCCTCAAAGAAAGAACTCAAATTAGACCTTCCATTTGGTGCTGCAATCTCATTACTAGGCATCTACCCAGAAGAAAAAAAATCCTTTTATCATAAGGACATTTTGACTAGACTCTTTATCACAGCTCAATTTACAATTTCCAACATGCAGAAACAACCTAAATGGTGCCCAACCCAGGAATGAATTAACAAACTGTGGTATGTATACCCTGGAATATTATTCAGTCATTAAAAAAGATGGAGACTTTACATCTTTTGTATTAGCCTGGATTGGGGTAGAATTTTGGATTGAGGTGGAATACATTCTTCTTGGTAAAGTGTCACAAGAATGGAGAAGCAAGAGTCCAATGTACTCAATTCTAATATGTAGACAGTAGATGATCTAATACAAGGGAGCAGCTAAAGGGAAAGAGGGAGAAGGTGGGGGAATAGCGTATGGCACACCTCTTGGGGGTGGGACACAGTTATAAGAGGGATTTTACCTAAAAAATGCAATCAGTATAACCTAAGTCTTTCTACCCTTAATGAATCCCAAATACTAAAAAAAGTAGAGATTAGATTAATGTACAGTACATAATTCTTGATAATGATAATAAACAATTATGTTACTGAAGTATGTGTTTACCATACTGTACCTTTTATTCTTATTTTGGAGTGTACTCTATTTATAAAAAGAAAATAAGTTAACTGTAAAATGGCCTCAGGCAGGTCCTTCAGGAGGTATCCAGAAGAAAGCATTGTTATCATGGGCGATGACGGCTCCACTGGAGTTGTTGCTCCAGACGACCTTCCAGAGGGCCAAGGGATGGAGGTGGAAGATAGTGATACTGATGATTCTGACCCTGTGTTGACCTAGGCTAACATGTGTTTGTGTCTTACGTTTTAACCAACAATTTTAAAAAGTAAAAAAAAATAAATTAAAAATAGAAAAAGTTTATAGAATAAGGATATAAAGAAAGAAAATACTTTTTATATCAGAGTATATGTGTTTGTATTTTAAACTAAGTATTATTGCATAAGAGTCAAAAAGTTGGCTCTGTGACTGGCACAGAGGTTACACCGCCAGCCCCATGCACTGAGGCTGATGGGTTCCAACCCAGCCCGGGCCAGCTGAACAAAAATGGCAACTGCAATAAAAAAATAGCAGCGCGTTGTAACGGGTGCCTATAGTCCTGGCTACTTGGGAGGCTGAGGTAAGAGAATTGATTAAGCCCAAGAGTTGGAGGTTGCTCTGAGCTGTGATGCCATGGCACTCTACCAAGGGCAACATAGTAAGACTCAGTCTCCAAAAAAAAAAGAGTCAAAAAGTTAAAAGTTTAAATGGTTAAAAAGCAAAATGTTTTAGCAACTAAGGTTAATTTATTATTAAAGAAAGAGATGTTTGTAGTAAATTTAGTGTAGCCTAAGAGTACCATGTTTTATAAAGTGTCCAGTAGCGCACAGCAATGTAATTTAGTGTAGCCTAAGAGTACCATGTTTGATAAAGTGTCCAGTAGTGCACAGCAATGTCCAGGCCTGCACATTTGCTCACCACTCACTGATCACCCAGAGCCACTTCAGTCCTGCCAGCTCCATTCATGGTAAGTGCCCTGTACAGATGTACCATCTTTTGTGTGTTATACCATGTTTTTACTACACCTTTCCTACATTGAGATATGCTTATCAACACCAATGCTTGCCATTGTGTTACAGCTGCCTCCAGTGTTCAGGACAGTCGCATGCTGTACACGTTTGTAGGTAGGAGCTAAAGGCTAGACCATGTAGCCTAGGCGGTACCATCCCACGACAGCAACGTCGTCTGAGGATGCGTTTCCCAGAACATGCCCTGGTCATGAAGTGGTCCACGCCTGCACATGTGTATTTTAGCACACGTATTGGCTAAAAAAAAACTGGCCAGAGGTTTCTTCGATTGATTACAGAAGAGTGTATGGGAAAATGGGAATTTCTAAAAATGTTGAAAAATTGGGAGAGGGTCTTTGGACCCTGGGGATTGGGAAAACCGAGGCCAGGTGAGATGATTCCAGAGGAACCGTGGTTTTGGAGAAAGCTGAGAGATGGATGCAAGGTGAATAGGAGGGAAGTGGAGAAAGTGACTGAGATCAGGAAAAGTTGGGCATCGTACTGGGGAAAGCACAGGCGAGTGGGACTCTCAGAGGGCTCTGACCTGGGACCTCCAATGTCAGAACCCTGGATTTCAGCTGCTCTAGTCCAAGGGGTGGAGCCCCGAGACGGCTGTTTCACCATTTAGATGAGCCCCACTGTGGGCCCTTGGTTGACAGATGATGGTGTGCCGTGTAGGTGGAGGGGGTCCTGAGGGCACACTCCTGGGGGTAGGCCTGGCTTCACCTGGAGATCTAACAGAGGAAGTTCCTGGATTCAGAGTGGCAGCTGGGGAGGGGCTTCATCTGTTTCAATCCATCTTTGTCCTAAAATCTTAAAACAAAGCACCGCCCTCAGGAAACACACACACACACACACACACACACAGATCAGGTGGGACGAATGAGAGGTGTAGGTAAGGGGATCATGGACAGTGAAACCCATAGACAGCGAGCCGTAATTACAAGATAGGTTTTTCTCTAATTTTCTCTAAAATGTTGTTAGGTGGCAGCAACATAAAAATCTAGGCGTGCAGGTCTCACTTGAATGTGTTAGTTTAAGTGTGAGTTTGTGTCTCAGTGCTCCAAGTGCTTCCGGGGCTTTGCAGCTCTTATCTCTGGTTTCTTGTTAATGTCTCTGAGCTGGGTCTAGAATGACGTGCTAATCAGTCGAGGGATGCTAGATGTCTCTCTGGTCTCCCAAGGCTGAAGAATGATTTCTCCTTTTGTGCAATGAATTAATGAATTGGAAAACTGTGTTTACAGTCTCAATCCACTAAGAATAAAACCCTATAGTTTTGTAGTGAAGTGTGCTTGTATTGATTGTAAAGTATTTATTTGTGCATAGTCTCATTTTATTCTTGCAAAAGCCTTCTGAAATAGAATGGGCTTTATTATCCCCATTTTACAGAGAGAGAAACTGAGCACCCTGAAAGTGGTTGTGTGATTTGACCTGGAGACCTGGTTAGCAAGTCACTGATGGGGCAGTGCGATGTCACCGCAGCGCGATGGTCCTGCAGCGTGTTTGGTACCTCTCAGCATGTTCTGGTCTACAGCCATGTTGGGCCTCACGGAAACTCTGAGTGGGATGAGATGAGATACCCATTTCCTGGGTGAGGACGCCGAGACCCTGAGAGAAAAAAGGCCTTTTTCTCAAATTCTTTGGGCTGTGCACAACTGCGTTCTCGGAGGCCTTTTGTTTTCACATGTGGATCCCTGTTTGGTGATGACTAAACAATACCAGTGAAAAATCACCTCCTGGATGAAAAGAAACGAGACAGAGGGGGAAATGGGACCCACTGTCCCTGGAAAGGAGATTTTCCTGCTCACTCTTCCCTCAATCCTGATAGAGCAGGTGGAGCACTCTGATTCTTTTAGAATTAATTTCCCACCTCCACTGAAATGGTGAGTTATTTTAATTATGATGACCTTAAACGTAGAACGTGCATTTAACCACAGTTTCTCCAGTTTTGCTCCAGACCAGCTCTTTCAAGTTCAGTCATCTTGCTTTTCTGTCTTGAGTGATTTTTTTTTTCTGTCTCTTGGAGTTAGATTCATTTGCTTCCCGCTTACTCAGGCAGTGGGCTTCAGAAGAGAGAGGACAAGATAATCCCCAGCGATGAGGGAACTCCGTATTGTTACTTCTCATTTATTTTTTCTCACTTTTTAATTTCTATTTTGTGTTTGCTTTAGGATATATTAGTAGGTTAGTGTATCATGTCTATAGGACATACAATGTATATCTATCTCACACAAACACACACAGACGTATTGGGTGTATGTATATTATGCTTTAATTTGGGCGTATGCATGTTCATAAAGTTTGGAGACCTCTATAGGTTGGGGTGTATTTCCCCAAAAAGGATTGGTTGAAGACCTAACCCACCATTAGTACCTTAGAATGTGGCCGTGTGTGAATAGATGTAATTAGTTAAAATGAGGACATACTACTGAAAGGTGGACCCTTAACCCATGTGACTGGGGTCCTTCTAGGAAGATGGCCTTGTGAAGATGCAGAGACGCTGGGAAAATACCACGTGTGCATGGAGAAGGGGACTGGAGTGAGGTATCTACAAGCCACGGAGTCCCTATGACTGCCAGCCCCTCAGGAGCTGAGGGATGCCTGGGACAGAGTCTCCCTTGGAACCCTGAGCAGGGGCCATTCTTGATGCCTCCTGGTTACGGACTTCTAATACAAGACAGCTGTGAGACAATTGGTGGTAGTCTGTTATGTTAGAAAATAATATACTGAATCTATATTAACAAAAAATCACGTGAAATATTTTAAGAAAACTTGACATAGTTAAACTATTTTAAAGTAGTGTGATCTATCAGTATGATGCTTTGGCTAGGAAAGCTAAGCAGATGGATTTGAAGTCCGAGGAGGACACTTGGACTCGGGGCAAGAAAATATATCTAGTGCTTTTAGAAACCTCTCATTATTACTAGAAAATCATGGTGGTCTCTGCAGAAGTGCTGGGTTCAAAAAAGTGTTTAAGAGACTGGGAAGTGCCACTGGGCCTTCCAAGCAAAAAGTTGAGTGGTCGAAAGAAGACGTTGAGAGCTTAAAAGAGAAACCAGAGAGGCCTGAGGCTAAGTTTTACTGGTTTATTTTTTTCCCATTTGTTTATTTTCTACAAGTCAGATTTTGGAGCAATTAGCAAAATATCATGCAAATATTCCCAGTGTGACTACACATTAATAACTTTAATTCTGCCGAACATTTGTCTTGTTGCTACAAAATACATCTGCTATTTGCATTAACTTAATCTGTTAAGAAATTGTGAACTCAACCACAGTCTTCCAGAGACACTTAGGAAGCAACTTCCCATTTTTATTGGACACATTTGACTAGGAAAATCTGCTATTGTGATCACATGACCCCACCCCAGGAGCACCTCTTTTCCCAATGCAATTTCAGACAAATATAAAAGGAAGCATAATGGCGCATCACATAGGGGAAGTGCTGGTAAAGCAGGAGGATGCTTATTCGTAATAGAAACAAGCAGTGAAATAAATGATTAAAGAAAATGGTGTAACATATGGACATGCATTCTGTGTATTTGAGAGGGGGACGGAAATGGGTTGAGCCCTCACATGAGCATTCCGGACTTCAGACCATGTCAATCTCATGAACACTCCATGGTGTAGATTTTAGGGAGTCAAATCATTTGTTGGACATTGCACAGAGAAAAAGGAGCAGGGTCAGTGTTTCTTTTGCTCAATAAATGTTTACTGAGCACCTACTATATGCCAGACACTGCTCTACTTAACCTGGTATAAAAGAATAAAGGAAAAGAAAAAGAGGAGGGGGAAGAAAAGCCACTAGTTCAGGGAGTTTAATTCTAGATAAAAGACTCAGACATATAAAGTAAGTAGACAAGTAAAAAGACATTTTCAGGTGGAGATGAAAGTTATTTAAGATCAGGTGATGTGGTAGCAAGCACCTCAGATGGGGGGCTTCTTTGGATAAGGTAGTCATGGAAGACCTCTTGGGGGAGGTGACAGTAGCTGAGACTTGACTGGTTAGAGACCAGTTATTCAAAGAGAAAACATTCCAGGGAGCATGAAGACCAAGAACATGTGTAGAAGTGAGAGCTGCAACTAGAGGGTTTTCAGCAAGCAGTGACAGTGACATGACTGATCACAATTCTTAGAAGACTGTTGACTGCTACATCAAAAATAGATTGTGTGGGGCAAAAAAAACAAACAGGTATATTGATCTAGAGGCAGTTGGTGTTGTTCAAGTAAGAGTGGAATACAAGGCATAAAACACGGATGTTGGTCTAGATAGAGGTAGTTGGTGTTGTACAGGTAAGAACAGGTGTTGCCGCTGGAACATATTCTTAGCAAAGTATCTCAAGAATGGAAGGAAATGTATCCAATGTTCTCAGCCCTACTATGAAACCAATTTATAGCTTTCATATGAAGGCTATAACCCAATTATAGCACAAGAATATGGGGAAAGGGGCAAGGGAGGGATGGAGAGTGGGGAGGATGGGTGGAGAAAGGGTAATTGGGGGACCACACCTACAGGTGAAACTTACTGAATACAGAATATAAAGGTCTTAACACATTAAGTAAGAAAATGCTATGAATGCTATGTTAACCAGTTTGATGAAAATATTTCAGATTGTATATGAAACCAGCACATTGTACCCCATGATTGCATTAATGTACACAGCTTTTCATATCCTCATAGTCATTAGTTAATTAATCTATATTTTTGAGACAAGGTCTTACTCTGTTGCCCAGGCTGGAGTGCAGTGGCATCATCATAGCTCACCGCAACCTCAAACTCGTGCCTCAGGCTCTAAATGCAAGGACGACAGGAGTGAGCCACCTGAACTTAATTCATTTATTTTATGGATATGTTAACACTGCGCTGAAAGCTGGAGCAACTAAATGAGATGAATTTATATATTAGTTCTGCCCATGAGATGCTCTTGAGTAACAGAGATGTATGTAAATTGCGCTTTATAAAACGACGCATTGTAATGGAAGGACTGAAGACACAAGATGAGAAGCAGCCCCAGGAGGGAGTGGCACAGGGACAAGGACAGCAAAGTGCCCACTTGCAAGATGAAGTCAGGAGTTAGGAGGAAGAGAGGAGCAAGTTTCCAGCAGAGGGATCAGCCTGCACCATGGCAGGAGGCCTGATGGCGATGGTGTGTTTGAGGATTTGCGAATCTGCTCTCCTCTTTTCACACAAATCTTCCACCCAGTCATGTCACTGCTTCCCTTTCATTGCAACTGCTCCAGTCCCAGGGCCACCAGGGTCTCATAAATTCAGGCTATTGTGAATGAAGGCGTGATTTTTGGAGTTGGGCTAAAATATGCTCTGGCCTTGGCCCCCACCAACTAATATCTACTTGACCTTGGGTGAGTTCTTTATCTTCTCTGCATCTTGGTTTCCTCATTTGTGAAATGGGGATAATGAAAGAACTTACTTTACAGTGATGGTGGGAGAATGCAATGAGGCAATGCCTGTAGGTTCCCTGCCCCTTTAAAAATTTCTATTCCCTAACCTGCAAATCCAACACATGATCCAGATACAGCTCGGCCTATGATGTAGTTGCTCAATTAATTTATATGTGAAATATGTATGTTTGAACTTATTGGTTTACTGATTTCTTGTCCTCAATCCATAGCTAAGGTTTCAATTCTGTTTTAGGAAATGACAAATTATAGAAACATAGTTTTCTACTGAAGACGTTCTAAACATCTTATTTAACTATCATTTTTAACCTCTAAATCCTTAATCCTGGGGAATATCCATTTGAAGTTTCTTTTTTATTTTTTTTTTTCCAGAAGAGAGAAATTCATCAACTTTTGGAAGATTACGATTCAGCAGGGACTGTTCAAGTTCATTTTGAGGTATGGGTTCTTTTGAGAAGAATAATATTCACAGCAACATGCCTCCATCTTTTTTTTGTCTCAGACTCAATCCTCTTTCATAACACTGTAGTCCACATCACTTCGCGGTCTGTTCCTTGAGGGATTTTGCTGATAATTCACAAAACAAATAAATCTGCTCCCGGGCCCCTCCTCTCCAGTTACTCCCCCAATGTATCCAGGATCACCTTCCCCTGTCTCTTTCGTTTTGATTTCTCAGCACAGAGGCTTGGTTCATCTACAGCCAGTGCCTCCCTGACAGGTGCCTGGAGAACTTCTCCAGCTGCAGAAGGGCCCATGGAAGGGCAACCCTGGGACATCACCACTCTGCCTGCTGCCCTGACACCAGGAAACATCTTTGTAGAGGGACATCTAATACAAGAATCATTTGGGTTTATTTCTTACATAGGACGTGGCAGTGTGATCTGAAGTGGTTGGGATTTACTGGCATCAAACACCAAAAAAGTGTATGCAAGGTACAGGAGTAGAAAGGAGGGCTTGGCTGTGTTCATAAGTGGAAATACAAATTGAAATTTTTGAAACAATATCTAATTTGGCTGGTTGATGGTTTCTGTTTCTCTAGGAGAGGTCATATGAGTTTATAGATATATAAATCTGCCCCCTCCCCAACCAAGTACATGAACTTGGCTGTGTGCGTGTGTCTCATTTGTGATCTTTTTGAAATACATATTGACTTTTGTCCTTAAATTATTTGCTTGAGATTGCTGAAAGAGCCTATTCTTTATTTCTTCAATCAAATCCATTGTAGGTGTGGGGCTTCCTTTACAGTTGATGCGTTGACTATATCACCCCGTGGATATTTGAGACACCCGTTTTCATTTCCTTGTTCACTCTCTATATATCAGAAAAAAACGTTGAGATTTCTCTCCTGGTTTGCCCTCTCACACTCTGAGTCACAGCACATTTGCATAAAATCTCTGGTCCACTCCTTGAACTTCCCTTTCATCTCTCTCACCCTGGGATTTCTTCTTTAGACCCTATATCAGAATTAACTGGTAACAGTGTAGCCTTTAATTGGAGATTGAGAGGTTGTCTACTTGAGAAAAACAAACAAACAGACAGCTCTTTACAGAGTGTTAGGAACTGTGCTGCCTCTGTTCAAGAAGACCCGAAGAGAGGGGTGTGTGTGTGTGTACGACATAGCTGAAATCCGGTGTGCTTTTTTCTCAGAAAAGACAACAAATACCGTATCTCAGTTTTCAATGAAGTTGAAGACTGATGTTCATTCATGACCTTGAACTTTAAAATGAACAAATGTTTCCGAAGACTTTCTTGGTGTCTGCTGGTACCTCCCCCAGAAGAGCTCGCAACCACATGAAGAAACACATGTGTCAGATAAAAACCTATTAGAAGAATGAACAAGACTCAAGGAACAGATTCCTAACACCAACTTTACTTTTGCCCATACTTCCCCCGTCAAACTTGCGCAATGAGAAGATTTTTCCCCTACCACTAGATAAAACTCTGTTTTAAGGCTTTTTGGCTTGCCTTTGGGTGACCATAGTCCCATGGACACGTTAAGGACAAAAAACAAAACCCAGTAGAAGTTAGGGGGCCCATGCAAATCAGCCTTTCAGTCTTCTGCAGAGGGGAGTCTTCGATGGGCTGTTTCTCCCTCCCCCTGCACACCTCCTCCCTGCTCACAGCTGTCAGATCAGGCTGTAGAAAGAAGTAAGAGAGTGGCGGCACCTGTGGCTCAGTGAATAGGGCGCCGGCCCCCTATACTGAGGGTGGCGGGTTCAAACGGCCAAACTGCAACAACAACAAAAAAGAAAAGTAAGAGAGACATGAATGTTCTTCTATGACTCATACTGAGTAAGCTGGCTTTGCTTTCTCTGGGCTGGAAACTGTAGCAGATGAAAAAAGATGACCCTTTTTCCTCTGTAAAAGTTCAAGGCTGTGCAGAGATGGTCTACCAGACACCCACCTGCCCTTCTTTCTACGCAGGGCTGTGCATGTCTTGAATTGCTCCTCCTGGTACCTGCGTTAGCTCCACTCCCTCCACCAGCCTCTCCGGCTAGGGCCCCTTATCCCTCATGACAAGCCCTCTCTGGGTCATCATTCTTTTTAAAAATGACCTCAGGCTGCTTCTCTTGAGGACAAGTGACATCTGGTCCCTAGGATTTACCTCGTTTGACCAGACATTCAGGCGGGTTGCGTCTGCACACAGGCTACTTCAGCTTCCTCAGGTGTGGCTTTGGGGCAGACCTCTGTTTCCAGCTGCAGAAGCAAACATGAGAGTTGCAGGCCGTTCACTGCGGCCCCTTCACAAGGCTGGGGGTTAATGGGTCGCATCCTCCCCCATCACCAGGACGAAAGGTTTGAGGCTGCAGAACAGCTGCTCCCGTAACATTCTCCCACAGTCGCAACTCTCTCAACTCTTACATCCTTCTTAGGGTAAAGAAGGTTGTTGACTCTGGAAGCCTGATCTCAGTTTTTTCTTTGGAAATCTGCATCGTGCACTCATGTTGGAAGGTCCTACATACTCAGCTTTAACTTTTCTTTTTTATCATCCTTCACTTGTTAGATAGGTGAATAAGGTCCTAAGAGCTACATTACACAGTGATTGGGACTACAAGGGAAGAGGAGGCGAGGGTTCTGAGTGTCCTCACCTATGGTTGGCAGTCTTAGGGGGAGGCTTTAGAGAGGAATGGGCTTATCTCAGAGCTAAAGGATAGAAAAATGTGGACTGTCAGAGAGGACAGAAGAGGCTGTGCAGTTAAGGGGGTGTTGTGGCAGCAAAACCTCAAGGGGAGCTAGTGCTAGTGTATAGACAAGAGAAGGCAAGGTGGATGGGCGGCACTTGTGGGTCACTGAGTAGGGCGCCGGTCCCATGTACTGAGGGTGGCAGGTTCCAACCCAGCCCCGGCCAAATTGCAGCAAAAAAATAGCCAGGCATTGTGGCAGGTGCCTATAGTCCCAGCTATTCTGGAGGCTGAGGCAAGAGAATCGCCTATGCCCAGAAGTTGGAGGTTGCTGTGAGCTGTGTGATGCAATGGTACTCTACTGAGGGCGACAAAGTGAGACTCTGTCTCTAAAAAAAATATTAAAAAGAAGGCAAGGTGGCCTTCAGCAGGCAGGATTCCAAGATGGCCCAGTGACTCACACACTCCCATGAGCGCCCCTTGACTGTATCCAGAACCCGTGATAGGATGGGACATCACTGCTGTGATTATGTTACATGATACGCAAAGGTTAACTGACCCAATTAGGGTCCTTAATTGGCTAACTCAGAGTCAGTCAAGGAGAGATTGTTCTGGGTGGGTCTGACCTAAATAGGTGGCATTTTAAGGAGAAAGAGAATCTGCTGTCTTGAAAGAAATCACAGTCCCTTTGTGAACTACCCAGAGGGCAAGGCGGCCTCCAGGAGCTAAGGGTTTCAGTCCTATACCCACGAGAAAACAAATTTTGTTCATGCTGAATAAGCTTGGAAGGGAGTCCAATCTTCGGATAGACCCACAGCCTCAGCTGACACCTTTGGAGCCCCTGAGCACAGGACCCGGCATGTTTGGACTCCTGACCCATGGAAACTGAGCTAATAAACGGTGTTGTTTTAAGCTGTCAAATTTGTGGTAATTTGTTACACAGCAACAGAAAATGAATACACTTCCCTTCCTCAGACTGTTCATGTTGCAGCATGTTGAAAGACAAGCATACAAGAGCTAGTGAGAGGCGGGATTTAGGGAGCGAGATTCAATAAGTGCACTATTCGGCATAGTCCAGATTATGTTGTGTTAAAAAAGAGCTTGATTTGCTAACATTCCTTAATCTTCACAGGTTGGGAGTGTTTCTCTACATTATTCCCACATCCCCAGGACCCACGACGATGACCACCCTTCTATGGAGGTGCTGATGGGCCATGGCAAGAGGCAGGTAAAGAAAAAGAATGAATTCTATAAAGGAATTTAAGGTTTCCACCTGAAAGTATCAAGTTTTACTTGTGCTCACATTTCATTGTTAAAGGAAGTGACACAGATACATCTAACTTCGAGGGCAGAAAGAAGGAACCAGACATAGCGTTGAGTTTTGTTGGTAAGTGTGAAATTGTCATTTTAGGTTCTTGAATAAGAAAGTAATTTGACGATAGTCCAGCTTCCTAATTTTTACCTAAGCACGTTCTTTCTTTTTCCAGATTCTGAGAAGGCCTAAAGAATCCACTGCGAACACACAATTTGCTTCATTTTGGATATTTGATTCTAGGCAGAACAGTGAGTGATTCTAGGGAACAGATATCTTTCCCTGTGTTAATACTTCCTACCCCAGTATTCCTGCTGGCTATAAAATGGCTTTTGAGTCCATATTTATACTAGGAATTTCCATTTTTCTGCCCCTTCTATGGTTTCATATATTCTTTCTCATCCCTCCTGAGAGAGTTTTCAAGTGAATCCAGGGTCAGGCAGGGATGACTTGCCAGGTGTTCAAAGACAGATGATGGGACAAATTTTGAGAGGTATTCTAATCAAAATGATTGCACTATGCCTCAGAAAAAAGTGTAAGAAAATAGAGATATAAAGACTTACTCAGGTGTGTTTATGCCAATTAATGATATCACTACAATTTTCTTTCTTAAAGTCTTAGAGCATTTTCATCCTTCTGACGGCTGATATAAAGAGGACAACTGTTATCATCCCACTTGTGATAAATAAAAAATTGAGCAATAGAGATTATTTGACTTGCCTCTCTTTTCCCCTTCTGCCCCATAAAAATGATCTGTTAGGAAAAGATTTTGTGGTATTTTCCTTCTCCAAGAATTATCCATATTGAAAGTGGATTGGGATTTGTGTGCTGTGTGAAAACGATTTCGGTTGTAGTAATAGACATGGTGGTGACTGGTGTGGGATGGGTGTTGCCATCATATTGACCCTATGGAAGCAGGGCCTGGTTGTGGAGTGAGAGAAGGACGTGGAGAATGAGAGGATGATCTAACGTGCAGAGTGTGGCAAGCCCACCAATGAGCTGGGGGGAGGAAGAGGCAGGAGGGAGGAGCTGAGGCAAGGAGCCAGAGCCATAGAGGGAGAAGTAGGAGAGAAAGATAAATCATCAAATCCCACAGAGAAAGCAGATGAAAGGAAGAAGGTAAAGAGTTCTATGGATGTAGAAAGTCAAGGTCGTTACTGACCTGGTGAAAACCCAGTTTTAGAGACAAATGGAAGCCACATTGTTGTGGGATTCAGAATGGCTTCCAGGAAACTAGAAAGGCAGTTGATGAGCAGTGGTAGAGATGGTAAGAAAGGCAACCTCGAGGGAGTTGTTGAAGCTGTTGCTATAGGAGAGGTCTGTACCTTTATGTTTAGAGGGAAAGGTCCACTGCACAGGTGAGAGACGGTGCTGCTGCTGGAGCCTGGTCCCTGCGGAGGCTGAAAGCCAAGTGGAAGCATCAGTCTCCAGCAGCAGGAGGGAAGGACCTCTCTTCTGGGAAGGCCCCAGATGGAGATGAAATGATGGGGAGCTGGGAGGTGAGGCCATCCATTTCTGGAGGGCTCAGTTTGCCTTTTAACCACATGGGAAACTCATCTATAGGGAAGGAAAGATGAAGAGTCAGGTCACTTGTAATTTTGCCCAAAAATGCCATTGTGCCCATTTTGGGGAATATGAGTAACGTGGAAAACTTCTCGGAGCAGTGCCCCACTTTGGGTCGAAGCAGGTGGGAAGTGAAGTCCAGGAAGTTTCTCTGAGCCAGCTGTCTGTTCACATGCCTCGTCACATCCACAGTAGGAAATAGGGGAAGAGATGAGTATCTTTGATCAAGTCTAAACGGAGCATGACTCAGAACAGGACCTGGCCTTGTGACTTTTGAGAGTACTGTTGGGGCATGAATATGAAATGTGTGAGTCGACTTTGCTAATCTTAACACATCTAAATCATGAAGAATATCATTTTGATGTCTCTTTTCACATTTTCATTGGTGAGAAAGATACTTTGCCACAGTCGGTTAAGAAAGCTGTCTCTCTTTTTTTTCCAACCTTGTGGGGATTTTGTGGTTCAAGTTTAGTGCTTTTTTTTTTTTTCTTTTTGAGAAATGAGTTTTACATTTGGGGGATTTGTCATTTGTTCTTTTGAAGAGTGTCTCATAAAAGACACTTTTTTTTTTTTTTTTTGGCAGCTAATATCAGTGGAACTGGAGGAGGGGTTTCCATTTACATAGATTAGGTTGATGTACCCATCTTTTTCTTCTCTGGGGTTTTTAAGAAATCTTCCATGATTGGTTGAGCATGAGGAATCTCTCCGTGACAGCTCTATAAAGAAAGAAAGACAATAAAGACAATCTAATAGGCAGCCAGTCGATGAAGATTTTTGTCTGGAATAAATTTAGTGCATCTCATAAAGTTTTTATAGATGCTACCTTTCAGACATTTAGAATATTATTATCTAGCCCAACATTTCTCTATTCCTGATTTTTCTTTTTTTGTCTGCAAAAAACCAAAACACCAAAAAAGAAAACCCCCAAATCAAAACATTCCCCGAACTTTTGGCATGTTTTTCTGTGTCTATTTTAAGCCCTTAGCAGACTTGTTTAAATGACTTATTTTTCTTATTCCACTGCTTGGTGTTCTTTTCCTACGGGATTTAATTAGAGTCTTCTACGAAAATCTGACAATTAGTGTTGCAGTGGAATTTGTATCTTTACTTGGTTTCAACAAAGAAGCCTCACAAAGTGTTTCATAAGCATGAGGTTTTGGTCCTTTCTGTCCAGAATGGAAGAAAAATGAAATTATGATAGAGATCAAATATCTGATTTTTCTCAATTAACAGAATAGAAAGAGGTCTCAAAGCTAGCCTGCAGAAGCTAAAATCAAGTCACTTAAAAGTTTACATTACAAGTGAAATGAAACACACAAAAAATAATTCAGAATGACACTTTAAAAAATTCTGTCCACTTTTTTATGCTGGATTTTCTTGCAGGTATTACAAATCTCTTCTTTCCTGATCTTCAATGACTCCCCTCTCCCTCTCTGGTATCTGTTTGGGGAAGGAGCAAGTTTATGTCATAAGGAAGCAAGGATTCTCAGGCGGCTGCAGAGGAAATATGTATGTGCCAGGTAAAAATATATTCATATCTTTCCACATGGATGGTGCTTGCTGAGCCTGGCTTAATGTCCCCCGGGTGTAAGGAGTTGTGACAGTGCATAGCGTATTTTATTATTTAATGGGAAAGAAAGTGTATCCTCTCAGTGAGGTGCATGTGATGTCCGCAATCCTGCCTAATACCCTTTTTATGAAAAAACAAATTCTTTTATGCATTTCCTGAACCAAAAATGTGGGAGGGTGTAAAAGAGATTTCAATCAAGAGAGAATTATCTCTTGAAAAAAATATTCCTTTTCCCTAAATCTTTGTAAGTGGACTGCTCTGCTTCCTGTTAGCAGAGCGTCCCTTTTATGACAAGGAGGGAGCAGTGACAAGATAATGTGTTTTAATTTTTGCTCTCTTTCAGAGAGAGAAGCATACTGGGGTTGTGAAAGCTAACCCTTTTTGTGGTCCTACCATTGCTCCTGTATCTCAGCAAGGAGAGACCAGATGTTCATGGTTTTGAGATACGTTTCTTTTAAAATTAAAAAAAAATGTATTTCAAAAGATACTCAAGTAGAGAATACGAATCCCAAAGCCATGACTATGACTCCTTTTACTTTGTGGATAGGAGGGGAGGAAGCTCCATGGTGAAGGATGGCCGGAGGGCCAGGGTGGGCACCTGGCTCGGAGATGCCCTTGGCATGCACTCAGTGGCCAGATGGGGGGCACTAATCTCAGGTGCTCGTGGTGCCTCCTGGTCTTCAGGTGAGTGGACAACATCACAGAGAACCTCTGGACTTGGCATTTTATCCTGGGTGCTGAGAAAGGAAACAGAAAGTGAAAAGCATTATTCTGGGGTCTGAAACTGTGGGCTTTCCTAATAGCAGTACCATTTGTTCATGGTATGACCTTGGGTGAGTCAAGCTGCCTAATTTTGCTGGATCTCTGTACTTCTGTAAAGTGTGGGTAGTCATCCCTGTCCTGTTTCAGAAAACATGCTTTAGTGTGAATTTAAAAGTATGCTGGACCTGTGCAGTGGCTCATGCCTGTCATCCCAACACTTTGGAAGACTGAGGCAGAGGACCACTTGATGCTAGGAGTTTGAGATCAGCCTGGGCAATATAGCAAGACCCCAGCTCTATGAATAATTAAAAAATTAGCTGGGCATGGCAGTGTATACCTGTATTTTCAGCTACTGAGGAGGCTGAGGCAGAAGGATCGCTTGAGCCCAGGAGTTGGAGGCTACAGAAAGCTGTGATGTCACTCAAGCCTGGGTGACACAGTGAGATTCTGTAACAAACTTTTTCTATGCTCTTTGAAGCATTTAGCACTCTTCTCAAGGAGTGCTAGAGAATTAATCCCCAGTGCCCTCATGCATTCATTGTATATAATAAATTAACCTGTTTTCTCTGCATCTGGAACAATACTAGCTAAGTCCTTTTCCTGGGAGAATTGAGAAAATCGTCAATCAAAAACATTTTCTATGGACCTTCTTTCAAGGAACGTTGCTTAGGAAAAGCTGATAACGAATAGATTTTCAGCCCGGGCATAGTGCCTCATGCCTGTAATCCTAGCCTTTGGGAGGCCGAGGTGGGTGGATTGCGTGAGCTTGCAGGTTTGAGACCAGCCAGAGGAACAGTGAGACCCTGTCTCTAAAAATAGCTGGGCATTGTGGCAGGTGACTGTAGTCCCAGCTATTCGGGAGGCTGAGGAAAGAGAATTGCTTGAGCTCAAGAGTTTGAGGTTGCTTTGAGCTCTGATGCCGCGGACCTCTACCCAGGGCAACAAAGTGAGACTCTGCCTCAAAAAAAAAAAAATAGATTTCCATGTTTCATGAAGTTAAGTTTGTATTTGAAAACTGATTTAGAGGAAAGAGTGTAACACAAAAGGGAATGAAGCTAATGAATTCCTATTACAGCATGCTTGTAAGGTGTTCTGAAGACCACAGAGGAACTTTTCTGTTGTTTATGATTATCCTCTGTAGACCTGATCCCGAAACCTATTTCCCAACTAATAATTTTCATGTTTACGTTATTGAGCCTGAACGCTGACCATAGACTTCCCTTGCAGGTGGTGCTAAGCAGAATGTGGATGCATTGTCTTTGGAAGCCATTCGGGAATGCCGTCCAGCATTGTGCCGATCTCGCTTTCCCTGCGTTCTTCTTATTAAAAAAAGAAAATAGGTTTTTGGTTGACATTCAAAAAGGAGGCAGGAAAAGGGCAGCGTCTGGAATTATCCTAGCACTTCAGTCTTCCCCTTCATTTGCCTCTCCACCGCAAGCAGAGTACTGTTTGGAGACGTGGGAAACTTTCCAAATTCGTTTGAATTGTGAAGGCACACCCCCCAAAAGTACGTAGATCGCGTTCGCTGTTCTGAACTGCAGTGGGGAAATTTGGATCAGAGTTACCGCTAATGCTGGAAGGGGAAGGAGGCTGGAGCACTTTCTCCTTGACAACATCCAGACCCTATTAGGTAAGACAGGAACAGAGTGGTGAAATCAGAAAGAAAGGTGCAGGGACCAGTTCTCCCCACACGACTCTTGTGGTTAAAGGAGGGGGAAGAGGACTTCCTAAAACTCTGAAGGTGCTGCTTGGCTAGAACCCATTAATGTTTGGAAATCAAAAAGTATTTCCAGTGGTCTTTTGGAAGCCGTGAACAGAGTGGATTTTCTGACTCTGACTGTATTATCATGGATGCATTCTGACTCAGGACAGATATAAAAAGAGTGAATGCCTTAGCAAGAAAGGCAGCGCTATTACATTCTCAACAAGTCCCACATTCTGAACACATCCCAGTGCACTCCATCACCAGTTAGGCTAATTCAGCATCGTGGGGACTCTGGTATAGTGAAACTTTATGTATGGCTAAAAATGGATAGAGTTATTCCATTTTCTGCAATCTTACATTTAATTTCCTTCAACGGGCATCAATATTTAAGTTGTTTAGCTAAATAAAAATTATTTTCGTGGAAAGGTTAAGCAATTTATATACTTCTATTAAGGGGATATGTTGCTTTTCCTGTAGAGATTTATCTTTGCTTTAAAGATTAAACATGAAATAAGTCATGGAAAGAAAAAAGAAAAAGTGGAATAGTAGATCAGAAGATTTCCACTTTCAAGATCTTCTAATGAGCCTACAATTAGGTAGGGATTGTCAACAATGCCTTTGCCAAAGCCCAGACAATCATGTTTTTCAAATTTGGTGGAGGTAGGGCTGTTGGGGGAACAGAAAGTTAGAAAGGAAATTCTGTGCTCAGAAACCTAGTCATTTCTGTGTGTTTATGAACAAACTAAGGAAAATTGATAGTTCCCGGGGCGTCCAGGTGAGCTCATCTGTGGAAAATCCCTAGCTGTTCTTTGGCACTGTACTTTAAATACCTCAATTCATTGAAACAGGGTTGATGAGGTGATTTTTTTTTTTTATTCCTGGTAAATTTGTAAAACAGCCTATAAAAGAAAGCATTTTCTAACTCTTCAATTGTTTATTGCTGAGTATCATAGACCCAACTGCCTCCCCACCTGTCTCCCTTCCTGTCTAATAGCAACCACTTCATAGCCTGGGAAAAACTATAATGAATAACGTGCCTGTATTATGGGGTATTTTGTGATCCATCAGTTTGAAACAGATTTTTGAAGCCATCCTAAAAAGGGGAAACTCAGTGTCTACAATAAATGAAGTTGTTCTAGTGTTTCCACAGGAGACAGGTAAGGAGAAAGGGTTGTGTGTCATCACAGCATGCAAAAACTCAGGGAGAGATAATATCGATGATGTCGGTCAAAACCCGAAGCACTTGGCCTGGTGCTTCCACAACCCTTTACCTTGACCTGCACAGGTTGCAATGAGATGTGTTATGCATCCCATCCTGAGTCCATGATCAAAGGGATGTCCTGGTGGCTGGTTAGCTTTACAAATACTCTAGTAGGTATTTATCTTCTTTCCAGGTGTATCTAATTCCTGGGGGGGGGTGGGTATGGCTAAAAATTAAACCTCAGCTTAATCCTTGAAAATTACGTTGGTAGATTTAGGGGGGGTTGCTAATGAGAATCATAAAATAACACTAAAGAAAGATCTGAATGAACGTGCCAGATTACTGCATTTGCACTCACTGAATTGAGTGTAAGATTTATGAATCTAGTTCAAGGCTGTTTTAGCATGTAGCCTCTCCTGAAATTTGGCTGTAGCCCCGGTTTAAATAAAATATAGAATAAAAGTAGTTTCAAGAGTGTGATGAAATGATTGTGTTATTGAAGTGCTAATTTAGATGTGGCAATTGCTTAAGAGACACAGTCCTCATATCTGAACACACGCCCAAGGAGAGCTCCTTTCTGCCAACACTGTGTGTGTGTGCCTACACGTCCTACCATTTGACAAGCCCTTCTGTGGGTGTCAATCTTGGTAGATTTTGACCCAGGGGATTTCTCTGTGATTGCTTTAGCATACATGTACAATTGTTAGTTGAAAATGGGCTCTCTTTTCAAATATCGTTGCATACTTGACAACACTTGGAATCTTCTAGAAAAGGGTTCCAGGCTCAGGAGCTGTGATCATGGACTAGAAACTAATTTTCTTGACTAAGGCATCCACCTAAGGCAAAGGGAAGAGAGTGGACTGTGGCCAACTCAGGACCAGCCCAGTGGGGAGGCCATTCCCATGGCCTTTAACCTGGCCCCCTCAGGTGAAATGGCTTCCTCCAGTCCCCTCAATTTGCCTCAGCTGAATGACAGTTGTTGGGGTCTGAGCATTCCTAAGGCACTGTTGTCACTGTGGATAAACAAGTGGGCACTGTTGTCACTGTGGATAAACAGGCTTTCCCTACAGCAATGCAAATCAAACAGTAAATGCATTTTTAAAACAAAACAAAGCCATAGGTTTTTAAAGCTCAGCATGGTGACAAAGTGTTCAGTGAATCTTCCATTTGTGTGTGACATTTGAGAGAGAATTCATCAGGGTTTGTGTTTCCTCGTAAAGAAGATAACTATGAAAAATTGTTAATATTAAAGTAATTGTGGAGGAGATTTATTCTGTCCAAGTTGCTTTCTCCATTAGCCCAATCACTAAAATGCACCATTTTGGCCTCTGGAGTAATTATAAATGTGGAGACTGCTGAAGCAGAATACCTGGGGAGTAAAAAGGATCTGGTGGGAAATGGAGAAAACCCACAACAGAGATGAAAAATACTACATGGGAGCTTGCAACCCCTGGCTCAGCAAGGCCTTCCAGGTCATTCGTCTTGCCTTTGATTTGTCTGCCTTTTCACTTCAAATAGGTTTACGGGTTTTTAGCTGAAACCAATTAAAGAGAGCCAATTGGCAGGGTTAGCACTTGTGGTGTTTATGGTGCGCATTGTATTGATTTATGCCGCTCAGCAGCTACAGTGAAAAGCAAACTATATGAAGAGGAAGGGAAACCTCATACCGTGGAGGCAACACAGTGCGTGGGATTATTTCGAGGACAGTAATGAACAACGCCATAAAGAAACCTGCTGACTCTGCAAGATCACACAAGAAGTATCTCTCTCTCTCTTTCTAAGAAAGACAAAAAAAATGGCTAGTTTAGTGACAAGTAATTATGCAAGATGCTTAGTGTCAGTTGACAATGCAAGGCCCTTTCACTTGAAGCAGCAGAAAAGGATGTGGTGAAAGGGGGCCCATTACCAGGCGTCTAACCTGCTGGACAGAGACCTAACTTGGGACGCCCAAGGGAATGAGTTCCAGAACATAGCCTGGAAGTTATTGGGTGATGAGACAAAGATAACTTTATTTTTTATATTTTGTAATATTGGAAATAGCCAGTGGATCACTTAAGCCTGGCAGGGTCAAAATATTGAGTGAGATATTCCCAGAAATGGGAACCCTTGGGGGAAATACACAGGAAGCAAGGGTGATAGCAAAAATACCCTGGATAACTTCCTTTCCTGCCTTCTAGCTGTGCAGGGCACAGAATGTTTCCTGAGTTGTTGGTTTATATGCTTCGTCATCATACAAAATCATCTAAATTGGCAAGCAGTGGAGGCTGGGCAAAGCACTGGCATTAGTGAACATAGGACGGAGTGCCCACCTGGGGGCAGCGGGGGAGGGTGGGAGAACAGCAGCCTTTCTGTTTCAGTCCTCTATAGATCAGGCCTATGAAATTAGGAATGATAACCAAATACTCTTTTGACAAGTCTTATAGATTCTTTGATTATCAAAGAAATAACTGTTTAAGCAAGTAAATGACCAGTTTGGTTTGGAAAATAGCTCAGGATAGATTGCCATATAGGACTTCTGCGATTTAATGTTAAACTTCATAAAGACAGGTGAGTCAGGTGTAGCCTTGAACATTTGCAATGATAATAATAATTACTATGCTGTGCTAATATTCTTGCCTTGCCTTTGTTTAGTAACTTATCCTTTTTTTTTTTTTTTTTAAGTGTGGTAACACGCATCAACTCTTTGATTATCAAGACAAGCCTGTGAGGTTGTAAATTTAGGGCATCAATTATCCCCATCTGAAAGGTGAAGGAATAGCCTCGGGAAGATTAAGTGATTTATTGTGGCAACTGATAAGGGGAAGAGGAAAGGAATCAACAATTACTGAAGACTTATGACTCACCAGATCCTGGAGTAGAATGTGCATATACATGGGAGGCCTCAAAACTAGCTATTAATATCCCTTTTGTACAGGAGAGGAAACTGGGATCAAAAAGGTAGAGGAAATTGACCACAGGTCAGTAACAAGCAAGAGAGGACAGTGGGTATTGAACCCAGGTATTAAGCTCTGGCCACTCACCTGCAGTTTCTTTATAGCCCATAAGAGCTATTTGTTTTTTTAAAGGAAAGTTCCAGATCTGGTCCAGCACAGAAAGGGCTTAGAGGTTGTCATATCCTAATAACAAGTAAAAACCTGTAAAAATAAAAAAAATCAGCTCTTCCGAGATCCATCAGAGAATTGAGGTCACAGGGCAGCCTTCTGCCCCAGAGTTGGAGAGACAAGCAGGCAAGTATGGAGGGAACCAGACCTTTCCAGAGGGAGGAATCCCTGTGCCAACGAGTACTGGCTTGAGAAAACCTACACTGTGATGGCTGCCTTCTGGAGGCTCAGTGTGGACAATTCCTGGAGCTGACCATACCAGAGGGACCCGGTCAGTGGGAAAGTCCTCACACTTCTGTGAGTTTCACCTCTAAGAGCTCTACCAGGTTCCACAGGAAGATCAGAGAAAAAGAGTCCCCTTGGTTTCCTATAGGGGGACAGGAAAAGTGACCTGGAAATACACCAGCCCATTCTGTTCTTTTTAACAAGTCCTGAACTTAAGAGAAACTATTTTGCCAGAGCCTAACCTCCTGGGGTGTTACCAGAGCCTATGTACCTGGGGAAAGGGAAGCACCCGACTTCAGCCCATCCTAGCTTTCCGTGCAGATGGACAAGCAGAGCCCGGAGGATTGTTAGGGCAGAGAGAATACTCGGAATGACACTAGATGGTAATGGGGATACCTGCCATTCTTGTCCCAACCCACAGAATGTACAGCAAGAGTAAACCTTACTGAGAATGGTAGGCGTGAGATGACTCCAGAGGGTTCATCAATTGTAGCAAATGTACCAACTTGGTGGGGGGCTGACACAGGGAAGCCTCATACATATGTCAGGGCAAGAGATCGTACGGGAACTTGCTGTACTTACTGCTAACTTTTGCTGTGAACCTAAAACTGCTGTAATGAAGAAAGTTTGTTTATTTATTTAGAAGAGATTCCACATGAGCATCAGGACCCTCTCATGTCAAACTGGAGAAGCGCTGTGGTCGGCTCCCAGTTCTTCTCATCCAGGTTAGAGAAACTCCCTTTTAGTTTATATGTTCCTCCCTTTGGATTTTTATAAAATTTATTATTTCTATTTCAAAAAATTTGTGGGCTATAAGTATTTTTTGTAATATGGATGAATTGTGTCATGTTGGATCAGGGCTTTCAAAGTACCCATCACTAGAATAATGGACGTAGTACTCAGTAGGTATATTTTATCTTACACTCTCCTCCCCTCTCTCCTTCTTAGTTTCCAATATCCATTATAGTTCTCTATGACTGTGTGTCTCCCTTGTTTAGCTCCCATTAATAAGTGAGAACATGAGAACATGCAGCGTCTGTTTTTCCATTCCTGAGATAGTTCACTTAGGGAAATGGTCTCCAATTCCATCCAAGTTGCTGCAAAAGACATAGTTTTGTTCCCTTTTATGTTTGAGTAGTATTCCATGTATATAATATCCATATCCACCATGTATTTTTTTATGTGTATACACACACACACACACACATTTTCTTTGTCCACTCATTAGTTGATGGGCACTTAGGTTAATTTCATATCTTTGCTATTGTGAACTGTGCTGTGATAAAAGTTCTGATGCAGGTGTCATTTTAATAAATGATTTTTTGCCTTTGGGTGGATACCCCGTAGTGAGATTTCTGGATCAAATGATAGGTCTATTTTTAGGGTTTTTGTCCTTAATTTCAGAATATTAGGTGGTATAGATGTTTTGTTTATATACTTAATTATTGTACAGATTGAATCAAAGTTATAAGTGTTCCCTTTACCCAGATGGTGTACACTGTACCTAATAGGTATAAATTTACCTTCCCCCATCTCGATTTTCATTGGTATTTATTACCATATATGCACTTAAGATTTGATCAATTAGTTCAAGTCTTAATTTTTTTGAGAAATGTCCAGACTGCTTTCTATAGAAGTTGTGCATATTTATATTCCCACCAAGAGAGTATAGGCATTCCTACCCAGAGTGTGTAAGATCATGTCATCAGCAAATAGGGACAGTTTGACCATATTCAGACACCCTTTATTTCTGTCTCTTGACTGCTTACTATGCCTGGAACTCAAATATTATGTTGAATAGAAGTAGGCATTCTTATCTTGTTCCGGTTTTTAAGGGGAATGCTTTCAGCTTTTCTCCATTAAGTATAACTGTGGATTTGTCATATTTCCCTTTCATTATTTTGATATATATTTCTTGTGTGCCTAGTTTCTTGAGGGTTTTTATCATGAAGTGGTGCTGCATTTTATAGTATGCATTTTTCGCATCTATTGAGATGATCGTTTGGTCTTTGGTTTGAATTCTGTTCATGCTGTGAATAGCATTTATCAGTTTGTGAATATTAAACCATTCTTGTATTCCTGTGATGAATCCTGCTTGATCCTAGTGGATTACTTTTTTTGATATGTTGCTGAATTCAGTTTGCTAGTATTTTGTTGAGGATTTTTGCATCTGTGTTCATAAGGGATATTAGTTTGTAGTTGTATTAGTCTGTAGTTTGTTGTTGTTAATGTTGTTTCCTTTTCTGGCTTTAATATCAGGGGAGTAACTGGCTTTGTAGAATGAGGTAGTAGGATTCCCTCCTTCTCAAAGTTATGGAACAGTTTCTCGAGAATGGGTGCCTGTTTTTGGTAGGTCTGGCAAAATTTGGCTGTGAATCGTTCTGGTCTGGGGATTTTTTTATGTTGGGGGACTTTTTTTTTTTTACTATTGCTCCAGTCTTTTCTATTCTTCCTCTGTCAAGCTTGATAGGCTGTTTCCAAAAATTTGTCTATTTTCTCTATATTTCTAAGTTGGTGTGGGTGAAGTTTTTATAGTAGTCACAGATAATATTTTGTCCTCTGTGGTATCAGTTATAATGTGTTCTTTTTCATTTCTGACTGAACTTGGTTGAGTCCTTTCTTTTGTATTTCTGGTGATTCTAGCTAAAGATCCATTGATTTTGTTTATCTTTTCAAAGAGCCAACTTTTTGTTTCATTGCTCCTTTGCATGTGGTTTTGTGCGTGTGTTTCCATTTCATTTAGTTCTGCTCTGAGCTTTGCTATTGCTTTTCTTCCACTGGCTTTGGGTTTGGTTCATTCTTCTTTTTCTAGTTCCTTGAGGTATGACATTAGGTTGTCAATTTGTGATTTTACTGTGTTTTTGATGTAAATGTTTAAAGCTGTGAACTTCCCTATGAACACTGCTTATGCTATATCCCAGGGATTTTGGATGCCAGCTTCATGTTTATCATTCAGTTCAAAAATCTTTTGATTTCCATCTTAATTTTGTGATTGACCCAAGGATCAATCAGCAGCAGGTTGTTTAATTTCAATAACTTTGTGTAGGCTTGAAAGTTCCTCTTGGAATTGATTTCTAGTTTTATTCAAGGTTTGAAAAGAAATATGAAATTATTTTGATTTTTCTGAATTTTCTGAGACTTGTTTTGTGGGCAAACGTATGATCTACTTTGGAAAATGTCCCAGGTGCTCATGAGAAGAATGTGTGTCCTGCAGTTTGGGGTAGGATGCCCTGTAGATGTCTGTTAAGCCCTTTTTTTTCTGGAGTCCTTTTCAAGTCCAGTGTTTCTTTGTTGATCATCTAACTCAATGATCTGTTCAGTTCTTTCAGTGGCCTATTGAAGCCCATGACAATTAAGGTGCTGTTGCTTATTTCCTTTATTATATCTAGTAGAATTTGTTTTATGAATCTGGGAGTTCCTGTATTAGATGCATACATATTTAGCACTGTTATATATCTTCTTGTTGAATTGATTCCTTTATCATTATATAATGACAGTCTTAGTCTTTTTTTTTAACTATTATAGATTTGAAGTCTATTTTATCTGATATGAGAAAAGCTACTCCTGCTTGCTTTTGATTTCAATTAGGGTGGAATATTTTCCCCATCCTATTACCTTGAGTCTATGATAATCCTTGAACATTAGATAGATTTCTTAAAAACAGCATATGTTTGGGTAGTGTTTTTCATCCATTCAGCCAATCCATATCTTTTAAATTGAGCATTAAGACCATCTATTTCCAATGTTAGTATTGATAGCTGAGATATCGTTCTGTTTATCTTGTTGAATATACCTAGTTGTTTTGTTTTTCCCGGTGTTACTTTTTTTTATAAGTGTGAACTTTAACTTTCAGATGTTTTTATTATGGTGGATATTAGTTATTTTATGTTATGCACTTTCAAGGAGGACTTTTAAGCATTTCCTGTAGGGCAAATCTAGTGGTGACAAATTTCCTTAGTGCTTGTTTGTTTGGGAAAGACTTTATTTTTCCATCATTTATGAAACTTAGTTTCACAGAATGAAAAATTCTTGGCTGGCTGTTATTCTGTTTAAGAAGTTTAAAAATAAGACCACAACTCCTTCTGTCCTGAAATATCTTTACTAAGAGGTTGGCTGTGAATCTGATGAACTTCTTGCTTTCATCTTGCCACTTTGTAGCATTTTCTCCTTCATATTGACTTTGGCCAGACTAATGACTATATGTCTTGGTGATGTCCTATGGCCTTTGAAGATATTCAATGACTGTCTTCTATCTGGATATCTAAATCTCAAGTGACACCAGGGAAGTTTTCCTCAATTAATTCTCTCAAACATGCTTTCCATTCTTTTTACATTTTTCCTTCTCTTTCACAGATACTTATGATTCTTATATTAGCTTGCTTTCATAATCCCATATATCTTATAGTGATTATTCATTCTTCTTTTTTTCTTTTCATTTTTTGCTGACTTAGTTACTTCAAAATCCTTGTCTTTGAGTTCTGAAATTCTTTTTTCTGCTTGGTCGAGACTGTTGTTAAGCCTTTCTGCCATATTTTGAAATTCCTTAAATGACTCTTTCATTTCTTTAAGTTTTGTTATTTCTTGTCTAATGTTATCTATTGCTTTAAGGAATTTTTCATTCCAGTTGTAAGTTATTAATCTTTTTTTTCTTTGATATAATTTTCTACGATCTCCTCAATTCAAGTCATCTTACTTGCCATCCATAATTTGGATTTTGTATCTGTCATTTCAACAATTTCCTTTTTGTTTGAGCTTATTACTGGAGAACTATTGTGATCCTTTGGAGGTGTTAGGACAGCCTGTTTTTTCATGGTGCTAGAGTATTTATGCTGGTTTCTTCTCATCTAGGGCCTCTTCTCACAGGTCAAAATAAATCATAGTTATGGTACAACTGTTCTTCTCTGCTGGGACCTCTGTTTCTCAGTGAAGATCGGAATAGTTCCCTGGATGACACACCTGCGTCCCACTCTAGAAGCCTGACCATGCAGGAGAGGAGTAGATTGCCCGTGGGCCTTTGACACTCTGCTGTGCTGTATCTCTCCCATTCCCCTGTGGTTTTCACAGGGTCACTGTGGCAGGGCATATCTGTGGGGTAAGATATGCACAAGAGGTGGGGGTGGATCACAGGGCAGAGGAAGTCTGTTGCGCATGGTGTACACATAGGCCTAGGCAGCCAAGTTTCTGGGTACATACATGGATGTAGTGAGGCGTGCATAAGGTGTGGTGCATGCAGAGGGTGGAAAAGGTCCTCAGGGTAGAGTGGGCACTTGGGGCAGGGCACCTGTGTGGAATGAAGCGGCCTGTGGGGCAGGGTATGTGCAGGATGTGGAGTATCAGGCACTTGCATGAGGATGCCCTTTTCTTTTGAATAACTTTTCCCAATCTTCTTGGCTTCCAACACCAGTGGTGATTTTCTTTGTCATGGAACATGGAAATAAGGTAACAATATAATTTGTTATCTGAATCAAGACAATTTTGAAATGAAAGAAGGCACAATTAATAATTATATCAGAGAAACAGCCAAAAACTTGACTCATTCCAGTAAAAACAGGGAGAAGGATAACTGTACTTATGACTTCAAGCTTCCCAAGGAGAGCTGAGTCTGGGTGTGTGCACCTGTATGTGTATGTGGGTAGTGGACTAAATCCAGCTTGACAGCAGCTCTAATTACTCTACCCTTAAGCAGTGGGCTCCTTACAGGCAGGCTGCACTTCACTCTGCCCTGCCTTTGCTGGACCGGTATATCTCTACTGCTTAGTAAGTGTTCAATGGATGAATACTTAGCTATTTTTCTTCTTGTTTCTTCTACATCAGCTCCCTCTATTCATGTCTCCAGTTCTGTCTATGAGTTTCCTCTTTTCTTCAACATCCTTCCCTCCCTCTTAGTGATCTTGTCCCTCTTAGATGTGATTAACTCAAAAGCTATTTATCTCTCAAAGTAACTTTTCTCTCGGATTTTCTACTTTGTTGGCTGAAGTCACACTAACATAGAAACTGTAGTAAATTTATGTCTTTGGATTTGGAGGTCGGGTTGATCGTGTCAACCTGATGAAATGTGGTAGTGAAGAACTCCTAATAGTGGGTTCTGGGGGAAAGACCAAAATACCCTTATCCAATGGGCAGGAATGCCAGCCTGGGAAGCTTGTCACAAAAGATTTTGAGATGGCTATGGTTATCATGTTTAGTACACATATTACAAGAGAAAGTCAGAAGTGGAGTTGATTTAGAGGCCTACTGCAGAGATGATAAGGAAAAAAAAGACATGATAAGGTCTTGACAACAACAACAATTTTTTTTTTTTTTTAACAAACCAAGTGCACAAACAAAGCATATTTTCATTATACGGATCAGATGCAGATAATTTTAAGTCTGGATAAGGCTAAACTAGGAAAACGTGATATGACCAAGAACCTGAACTGTAGAGTACGAAATCTAAGTTTCTGCCTTGGCCGGAAGGAGCATCTATGTGTGACCTAACCACTAGGCCAATGATTTTCTTTCCTTTTCTTTTTTTTTTTTTAGAGATAGAGTCTTATTTTGTCACCCTCAGTAGAGTGCTTTGGCATCACAGCTCACAGCAAACTCCAACTCTTAGGCTTAGGCGTTTCTCTTGCCTCAGCCTCCTGAGCAGCTGAGACTACAGGCGCCTGCCACAATGCCTGGCTATTTTTTTGTTGTAGTTTGGCCGGGGCTGGGTTCAAACCCACTGCCCTCAGTATATGGGGCCGGCGCCCTACTCTCTGAGCCACAGGCACTGGCCCGGACCAGTGATTTTCAACCAGTGTGCTGTGAGAGGATCTTAGGTGTGCCACGAAAATTTTTAAACATCATTAATTAAATTACTTTCAAAAGAAGTTCCAAGTACAGTATGTTCTTTCTTTTTTGATCAACATAATTTAAGTGTGTTGTGGAAGTTTAACTATAGGTTCAAGTGTGCCATGAGATAAAAAAGGTTGAAAAGCACTGCTCTAGGCGCTAATTTCCTCCATTTGTGATGTGTGGGAATTCAGACCTTGTGCTCTTTAGGGCCTCTTCTTGATTTAATCGTCTTTATGTCTCACTTGATTTATTTTATCACCATGGACAACACAACATAATTATACAGCATCTCAGGCAACTTACATAATGTCCTTTACTAAATAAGCAAGGAAACACAAATAACAACAGCAACAACAACCCCCCCTGCCTTCCTTTAGAGACAGTTCTGAGGAGTTAAAGGGAGATAGAATTCATACACATATTTTTAAAAAATTCAATGAAAGATTATGGGAGATATAACTTCTGTTTCATGAGGGGAATAAATTTGCATTAATATTAGAAATATGATTTTGCCCACCATTACCAAGTCAGCCTTAGAAAATTCTTTAATCTACTAGCAATCTTTTTCAGCAACTTGTACGGCTAACTGTTAAATTTAAGATGTGAAGATTTGCTAATGACATAGATCTGAGCAGTAGGTGAGATTACTAAAGCTCTTCCAAGAGACAATGGGAATCCTGGACTGGCATCTTCTCCAGAGTTACTCGAGAGTAATTTAAAACATCCCATCAAACAGTAAATATTATTTCTATAAATTTTCATATGGCTCGTTTCTGTACATTATTTCCTGCTCATATATCTTTTTCAGTAAGGCATCTCCAAGCACTGTATCATATATTATTTCTCCCATTATTATTTATTCCCTTTCCTAACTTTGTTTTTATTTTTATGGCATTTTCTGTTAACTCACATCACGTTATACATGTACTTGTGTATGTGTTATTGTCTCTATGTGTCACTAGAATATAAGCTCAAGAAGGGCAGGAACTTGGTCTGTCTTGTTTATTGCTGTCTTCCCAGCACCTTGAGCAAATAACGCTTGAATTAAACTAGGTGCTCTGTAGGCTTTGGTGGAATAAATGACTTGCTCATTTCATGTAGAAACAAGGCTGCTTTATGGTCACAGTGCAGGCATTGGTCACCGGTTATGAGCGGTCAATGCTATTCTGGGTTGTTGCCCCCAGAGCCATTGTCCCCCTCTACCAGTTAGCTTTTGCTACTGAAATGACTGCCAAAACTTAGTGGCTCAAAGCCACAATTATTTATTTAGCGTATGATTTTTGTGGGCCTACACTTTGGGCTTGGCTTTTAGCAGGGTGGTTCTTTTTGCCTTGGCTAGACTCACTCACGCATCTGTGGTTAAGTTTGAGTCAGCTGGGCTGCTCTGCTTTGGGGGGTTGGCTGGCTGTCACCTGCAGTGATGGGGGAGACTAAGCCATGTGTCTCTCAGCATCTAGCAGGCTAGGTCAGGACATCCATGTGGCAGACTCTCAGGGTTTCAAGGGCAAGAGCCGAAGGTAGAAAACCTTTTGAGGAATATGTTCAAAGCAGGAGCAAAGAACTTCATATACAATCTACCGGCAAAGCACGTCATGACAGCAGCGCAGGTCAAGTATGGAGAAATAGACACCACCTGGGGAAGGATGGCGCAGTGCAGTCGGGTTTTAGGAGCAAGGGTCTAGGCAAGGGAAGAGCTGGTGCCACTTTTGGAATCTGTCACTAAACTTACTGTTTTGGTCTGGAAGACTTACGGGGACAGATGCCTCCTCCACAAAAGCATTGAAAAATAAGGCAACCAAATACAGAAAGTCTCATTGCCTATCTCCGAGAACACCCTGATGTGCGTACTGACACCCTTCCGTGAGGGCGGCCCCATTGCGCTCCAGGTAACAGCCAGAAGGGCTCCTTCTCCCCCTCAGTACTAATTACATTCTACTCTGCATTGTCCTGCTCGACCAGCTCCCTTACCTCTCAATAAAAAGGGTGTTTCGCAATAAATAGCCTGATACACTGTGAAGAAGCCACAGATAGTTAGAAACAATATTTTCTAAATATTTATAAGGTATAAGCTACATTTCAAAACCTGTTCCCTTCAGTGAGTGATATTCATGTAAATGAACATCAGACGGGAGGCCACCAGCCCACAGCCCCGGCGCAGCGGGTCTAATTGCTCCTTTTCAAACAGACAAGTCGTCATTCCAAACTCTGTCCTTTGTCTTGCAGCGCTGTCTTCGGAGTCTATCCAGCTAAACAAACCTAATGTGTGAAGCATATTTTTCTTACTAAAAGAAGTAAGGAAAGTATCTTGATCCCGAGGAAGAATGACAGTGCTATTTACTTTGAAATTTCCATGGGGTGTGAGGAGGGAAATCATCTACTTAAACTGCCCCAAGTCTCCACCGGAACGGGGTGCAGGGACAGCGGGATGGGAACAGGAGGTGGCAAGAGGAGAGAAGTAGAGAGAGTCTTTGTAGACAGCCCGAGCTTCATTCCCTTGACAAGCTCCTGGTGTGCAGAGTTGCACTCCGGAAGACAGGTCACCCAGATGTGAGCACTTAGGGCACACTTCTGAAATAAGTTTCTGGCTGGTTCTCTTCTATGTTTGCAGAGGGAAGCAGGAAGTGCCGCCCTGAGTAATTCACGTGGGGTGTCCGTGTCGACCTCCCCACTCCATGTGTTCTCTCTGTCCTGGCCGTGCTCAGCTCCCAAGAGACGGGGTCCAGATCTGGATGGGGAGACGAGGAGTCTGCACTAACATCCTTGATATACTCAAGTTCATAGCTTGGGAAGGGATAGTTCAGTGTGGTGTAGAACGGTGTGCGTCTTTGTTGGAAACCTTAAGGGTGATGAGAAGGTATATCTAGAGAGAGTGCCTCTGGGAAAAAGGGCAAAAGGAGCTAAATTAAAAAGCTAGAAATGCATATTGAGTGTTTGTAGCCTTGGAGAAGGTGGTACTGAATGCAGAGAGGAGGGTGGTCTGTGTGTAGAGGAATGTGTGTTGGGGAGTAGATGGGAATTACGCAAGTTGTAATGGAAGTCTGCTGAGGTCTGTTAAACCAATGTCTAAAAGTGAGCGTGAGAGAGATGGGGACAGGAAAGTTGTGCTGACATCTCCTAGGGAAACATGCCGATTGGCCGCTTACGACTCTCCAGAAGGGTGTGAAGTGTCTGTGGCAATGGTAGATACTGACCAACAAAGGAAAGAAATGGAGCCTGCCTCTCTCGTAGAGATGGGTCATTTTAAAGCTTGGTTTCCATCACTGCAGAGAACGATTCTTTGGAAAACTCAAGACCTTTGGAAATGTGAAACAATCTCTCTCCTCAGTCTTTCCACTTCCCTTCGTGTTTGCTGCTGGTGTTATATGATGATTCTCCAGAGGCGAGTTCTTTAAACAAACAGATAAATGAGCAAACAAACAAGCCTTCCAAACAAGTGAAATATCCTGTCATTTCTCACACCAGCCTGTTTTCTCTCAATATAATTTCTGTTTGTTCAAATCAGTCCTTTTCTGATTATTTATACCCGTTCTCTCTTTTCCAACTTTTCCAAGGCAGATTGCTGCCTGGCACAGGCCTTTACTGAGTTCTTATCTTTACTTTTTTGCTCTTAACCTATCAACCCATCCCTTCCAACTGTCCCCAATGCAGAAACAATTTCTAAAGGAAAGATAATATTATTTTACATAGAGATTTAAGAGCCCCTGTTAACACATTTCACAAATCTTATTAGAAAGTTATAACCAACCTTTAAAAAATTAAATACTTTCCTTAATTATAAAAATTACAATACTTTATTATAGAAAAATTCAAATTTCAAGAAAGTATAAAAGAAAAGAAACCCAGAAATGTCTAATTTATAGGAGTAAGAACTATGGGTAGATGGGTATTTGGCATCTGCTTTTTTGTTTTATGTTTTCTCTCTGTCTCTCACACACACACACACACAACACACATGAGATTTTTTTGGCAACCAAAGAGAGAGAAAATAAGTTTTATTTTCCTAAGCATTTTTAGAGAAAATTTGAGTTGCAATTTCTATTACTAAAAATGAGGGAAAATTATATGACATTGCTACTTTATTTATTGGGATTCCATCACGAGCAACTTAAAATATCAGCATTTTCCTGGTTAATTCAAGCTTGGCAAAACTTAGAACTTCTTTACCAAATTCAATCGTATGTTTTCTAAAAACTCAAGGTCATAATAAGTGTTTCTGGAGAGAGAAAAGAAACAGAAGGCCTGGTAATTGCAGTGGATCCAGCTGCTAAAAAGGGGTAGGGGTCTTTTAATAAGTTTGTTAGTATTTGTAGCACTGTCTGCTCCCACCCCAAATTGAGATTTTATAGCCTCCACATAAATATATTGAAAGGTCCAAATTGGTTCTTCATGGTGTGAGTGACAAAACTAATTCCTTCACGTAAAATAAGTATTCCCATTGTCTAAAAGCAGCCAGTGCTTTAGCCTTAAAGAGGCAGTGATCAAAAGAAGAGGATTGTAATCTATAGGACATACATTCTGGTTGATGATACGCTCCTCTGCAGGAATTTGGGAGTTACTGAAGCACCTACACAGGAAAGGAAACTGCCTGAAATACCTCAAACCTATTGTCTTATTTTCCCCCAAAGTTATTCTGAATAAAAGATGCCTTTAGAGTGTAAGTGGAAAACACTATGGAAGTTAATTAGGACACAGGCTGGTCTCTGTCTTGGTCTGTACTCTCAACAAACATACAGCAAAATATCCACACAGGATTTCAGACATATTTTCGGGTAAACTTAGTTCTGATTCCGTATAAGGTTTTAAAAAAAAAACTCACAATATTATAACTTAAAAAGTTTCTGGAAAAATTTATTGTATACATCCTCGAAGATGAAAAGAATGTAACTATTACTCCTGGTTTGTTTTGAGGTTATTTACTTAGAGCTAAGCACCTCATTTTTCTTGTGTACAAAAAGTAATTATGCAGTCAAGAGAAATATAGCTCATATACTTCAAAACATATGAAAAATGTAAAACTTTATTACACACATTAATTTCGAACAAAGGACATCTCTAGCGTCAGTGTAACTGGGGCAAGCCAGATAACTGATGTATATACACGGCTGCTTCTCCCAAATGGGTTTTATGGAGGCAAACAAACAAATAAACAATTTCTTCTTTTATGTCTGTCTCTCCTTTATAAATTTTCACTTCCCAATATAGGCAATAGTTTTTCGGTTTTTGTTTAGGCAATAGTTTTGAGGGTGTGTTTGTGCGTGTACATGAATATATTGTTTAAGTCTGTTAGTCTCTCATTTCTCATCTTGTTGATTTGAACTGCTGAGGTTGAATCCACTTCTGCGGTGCAGCAAAGCAAAGAAATGAAAACCTACAAATTATGAACTAAATATGTTCATGGTTTTTCGAACCTGGATCTTGCCCATTCTGACCTGCCAGAAATGTCCGCATATTCTTGGAAAGACTCGTTTGGTGTGAGGCAGGCGCGTCCGCTTTGCCCTCATTCTTTCACTCCCTGAGCAGGGGCTCTGGGATAACAAGGTCTGGATTCTTGCCACCCTGGGCAAGAAGATTTGTGGTTCGACTTGGTCGTCGTGGGGGCTATGGCTGATTTGTAGGGGATGTCGAGCTGCACAATCTGGTGTGCAGCTAGGTAAAAGGCAGTAGGGGTGGGTGGCTCTCGTCTGTGCAGGCTAAATAATTACCAGAGAAACTATTTTATCAATGAAAGGAAAATAAATCAAATAAAAGCAAAATAACAAGCCTTCTCTCACGTGGAGAAACTGATTTTAACATTTTAAACTGTCAAGCCCGAAGCTGCCCATGAAATCCACTCATCCTGGATAAATATGCAAGAATTATCTGATGTTTGAAACTATTTATTTTTTTAAATAAGTGGGAAAAAAATGTGTGTGAGAAGGGTGAGAGAGAGACTGTGTGTGTGCATGTAAGGGCTGGTGAAGAGTCAGGGGTGGTTTAATGTCCTGACAAATAACACAAGGAAAAGGAATAAATAGTTCTCCTTCGAGAACAGGAGAATCTATTGCAGGGATGTCCAACCTGTGGCCCGTGGGCTGCATGTTGATATTATGAGAACCTTTGTGATTATCTGTGGTGTCTGAGATCACAAAAGGTGTACATGTAACTTTCATTAGTGTTTGTATATTTAAGGTGTGTCTCAAGGCTTATTCTTCCAATGTGTGGCAGGAAAGAAGAAGAAGACAAAGAGCTGGACACGCCTGCCATAGCCCATGGTAATAAGGACTTTTTCAGAAACAAGCACTCATCAAGTTCAGGCAGCATGATATTGTAAACATCTAAATAACATAAAATCTGGGGTCTACCTTGATGGGTAAATGATTTGATGATGTGATGATTTAACTAAGCCAAGTGGATTATTTTAAAGAAAACAACTGATGGAGAAGTAAAATGCTACTGAATTACAATATATGTTTCCCCATTTTATACCCTCTTTGTTTCCCTCTGCAGTCGTTCTGAGAGGGACCATCTTCAGAGAGAATTAGCTGTTAGTGTTGTTTAAAAGTTTTCTGAACGATTTGCATTTCTCTAATAATTAGGGATGTTGAGCATTTTTTCATATGTTTGTTAGCCATTCGTCTGTCTTCTTTAGAGAAGGTTCTATTCATGTCTCTTGCCCATTGATATATGGGATTGTTGGCTTTCTTCATGTGGATTGATTTGAGTTCTCTATAGATCCTGGATATCAAGCCTTTGTCTGATTCAAGATATGCAAATATCCTTTCCCATTGGGTAGGATGTCTATTTGCTTTGGTTGTTGT
>CAUYRH010016829.1:0-76035 GCA_963574655.1 Perodicticus potto | reverse complement strand
GGGGGCAAGGTGAATGAGTGTATCAATGAATGGACACAGTCCATCCATGGAATTCAGGCCTAGGAAATTCACAAGAAACTGACCTAGGCATAGGAAATGGGGGTTCCACATTTAGTCCCAAATGTAAAGTGAAGGAGACACCAAGGCGCAGGTGTCTCCTCAGCAGTTGTCCAGCCTTTTTGGCTATTGGAGCCTCTGGTGGGCGTTGTAGGTCCCCCTCCTTGCCTGTCATCCAGCCCGCTGGCTCTTCAGCTGGCTGCCGCAGCATAGTTGGCTTCTAAAGCTTCCTTATTCTCTGCACATCTGTCCTAACTTCTAACACCCACAAGTAACGTGAATAGTATCAAACAAACTTTATTAAGCGTAAGAAATTAACTGACACTTAGACCAGGAACAGGAACATTTTGCTTTACAACACACACACACACACACACACACACACACACACACACACACACACACACACACTGCAATGACTAATATTACTATAACTTTTCTTTTGCTATAGGCGACCTTTCCTCCTCCGATTATGAGGTTTTTGTAAGTACTGATTAGATTGATTGGGTAGATTGATTGATTGATTAGATTCATTTGAACAGTTCTAACCCAATTTCTCCCCAATTTCCCTCCGAAGTGGGTTGCAGCTGTCTCAGAAGCCTCATATTCCCAATCTCTAGGCTCCCAGGGGGGCATAGAGCTGCTGAGAGCCCATCAGGAAAGCCACATGGCTCAGCCAGGCTCTGAGATGGAAAGAACGGATAAGTTGGCTTCACACCAACACAGGAAGTTTCACTTCTTCCACTGCCCCAGGGCTGGCAGCAGGGCCATCTTTATAGCAATTAAATACATTCATATGCTTAGAAAGATGCAAATGCTTGGTTTAAGGCTCTGCTGCCACTATTTTGAAATTCTTAATGTTTTTTTAATTAGGCGCCCTGCATTTTCTTTTCTTTTCGCACTGAGTCCCACGAATTGTGTAACCAGTGTCAGCTGCTGTTATTTGTGAGACGAGGGGGAATGTGCAAAGTTAGCTGTGGTCCCCCCTCCCTCCTGCCTTGGTAAGGAAGGACGGAACATGAGGGAGAATTGAGAAGGATGTAATTTCCCTCAAAATACTCCACTTAGTTCAGAATCATGATTCTGTTATTTTGTAGGAAAAAAGGGTACTCAGGTTTTCTTTTTCGGGAGGAAAGGGTCAGTCATGTAAGGTGAGAGAATAAAGTGTGTGTGTGTGTGTGTGTGTGTAGTAGTATTTACTGTGTGGCAGACCCTGCATTAAGAACTTTATATCTATGATCTCATTCATTCTTCAGAACAACCTGTGAGGTGAAATGTTACTCTCAATCTAAGTGATAGACAATGAAAATGATTCTTAGAAAAATTAAATAAGTATTGACCCAGGCCACATAACAAGACAAGGGCACAACTAGGGTGATGCCAGCTTCAATTTAAGCACAAAATCCATGTGTTGTGTCACTAGGCTGTGCAGCCTCAACATACAATTTCCGTAGGAAAGGAATTATTGAGTACTGACAATGTGCAAAGTATTTTGTATCTTCTAACTCACTTAATCCTTGCAATACTTTGTGAGATAAACGCTTTTATTATTTCTACTATATAGATAAGAAAACTGAGGCACAGAAAGGTTAAGTGAATTTCCCAACATCACACAGCTAGTAAGCGGGAGAAATGGATTTTTAAATCACATTTCCTAGCTCAGGATTTTAAACTTTTAACCATTACCTTACGTAATGGTTAGGTAATGGCCTCATTGTAGGAGAAATGACCTAATAGGATATAATAAAAGATCACTTTCAAGCATATAAAACTAAGGAAAAATTACCAGGTTCTTTCTTCAGAATTAGCCCTTCTCCTAAATTGACTAAAGAATACAACATTCTGACCTGAGAATGCCCCAAGCCATTTCCCAGGACCCACTACCAGGGACTGACAACTAGTCAACCTCCTTGGAGCAATCCCTGTCTTCTTCTCTCCCACTCTCTCTGCCCAAATTCCTCTGCCATCTCTTAAAGGTATCCCAGGAAGATCTCTTTCCTTCTCTCTCAATCCTCAAGGATCTCTTAGTACCAATCCTTGACCCTATTAATGCAAAGACACTAAAAAGAGTCATTCAGCCAACACAGGTCGGTCACCCTTTCCTCGCTCACCCCACTATGCCGCACTACCCTTCCTCTGGCCTCAGGTCTGTTCACCTAGAACAAAAACAGTTCACTTGAAACAAGAGCCATGGTCTGGGAGGGTCAGTGGCTAGTGGGAGAATTTCCAGATGAATAAGATGACCTTCAGGCTTTGCTGTGTTTTTTTCAGCCCAGCCTTATCTTCAGCGAACACCTTTCTTCATGAGAAAACAGCCCTGCTTTCCCTCCCTAGAGTGGCCACAGTGTAGGAAACCACACACTGACCTATGTGTAGAATTGACCTTGACATCTGTGGTTTAGAAAAGCACCAGTCAAGAGAGGTTGGGTTACTAATCTTAGCAGTGACACTGGATTATTTTGCTGGTTTTTCATGAGAATTCTAGAGACAGAAAGGGTTTTTCCTTGCTGAAGTGTGGAGGAAAAAGAAGAACGACGAAGAGAAATTATTCGTGACATTCACCTTCCCACTCTACCAGATAATTGGTAAAATAATTTCAAAGAGCGGCACTCAATATTTTTCTGGAGCCCAGAATTTCCCGAATTACTATAATGCATTATTCAAAGACAGGTCAGATTTTTTTTTTCCAAAACACCTAGAATATTCCTATAAAAGACCATCAACAGACGTTTAAGTGGGTATTGACTTGTATTTGTTTCTATTAATTTCACAGATACACTTTTCTCCCTTTTCCTCCAGCTAGATTACAAGCTCCTTGAGGGAAGGTACTCCTTCATAATTCTGTTGCACAGTCCATTATACATTCTGGACACGTTATAGGAAATCCTAGAAGAATTTAGGAGAAATAGGTTCCAGCCAGAGTGCATCTTCCTCAGAGCACCCAGGTTAACTCAGAACTTTTCCTGATCTCTAGGAGTACAAGTTATTGGTTTGTTAAGCCATCTTGAGATGGAACAATGCCTGTGTTTAGGATTTATTGTGAGAAAACAGAATCTGACATCAGGTTCTTCAAATAAGATGCTTAATTGCACAAGATTTATAAGAGAATGAATGGACGAAGGTAGGTCTACCCTTTGAAAGGGAAATCGCTCAACAGTCTTCTGAGGTTGTTCAAGTTCTTCTCCCTGGGGGTATACTTTGAATCCTTGAGTCCCAGAAGAAGTTGAGAGTAATAAATATTAACCATCACAATCCACGTTTTTTTAAAATAATAAAGTCTACATTTGCACACAGTTTTGTATTTTTCACATTTTTCAAATTTGAGTTCACATTGATCTTATGGGCCAGGACAGAGAAATACACACCCAAGAAAAATTAATTGGCCTCCCAATTTTAAGTTCAAGAAAACTAGTGAAAAACCTAGAGGGCTTTTAAGGCAGGTCTGTTCCTCCATGGCTGGCCACTTCAGTGACAGCCATTCCTCTCAGCAACCTGCTGACAGGTTGAGTGTGAGCTTCAGTTACAAAGTGTGAGTTACAAAGTAACTGCAATATACATTATTTCAGTTACAAAGCATACACTTCATGCCATTGTACCTTGCAGACTCTAATTGTATTAGCTCATTCTGGTTGTATTAAATACTAGTTGTAGTAAATATCCCCAGACCTCAATGCACAAACCTTCTAATTTACCATCTAAATCTTATTTTTAATATGAAGAAAATTTTCTATCTTCTGACTTTGTGTTTCAGTAAGTTCTTTGCTTTTGCTCAAGTAATTTTCTACAAGTTTAGACCAGTTCAAATGGAGGGTGTGTGATGTGTATGTCTGTCTTCGTGTGTGTAGTGTGTGTATGTGATTTGATAACCATTTAGGACTTGTTTATTTTGGTTTTTGGTTTATTTATGATTTGTCTTCTTACCCAGCTGTGGATTTGACATGTGATATCAATACATTTGTGTTAGATTTTCATCCCTCATGGATTTTTTAAAATAGTTCTGTCTTAGTGTAAGTTACCCAAAAGCAGACACTGAAATAAGCACTTGGATACAGGTAGCTTATTTGGGAGGTTATGTCAGAAGCACAAGTGAGAAAATGAGGAAAATGACGCAAAGACAAAAGCCAATAAAAGATGTATTATCAAATGGGTTATCAGTGTGAGCGAGTGGGCCTGAGCTCTTCTGAAACCTTCTGTGAAACTATAATGAATGTGTGTCGGGAATCACAACTTTCCCTGCACACACACAAAGTCCTAACTGCTCATGAGACTGTGCATGTGTGTGTGTGCATGTGGGTCTTCTAAGAAGCACCCGCTTTCTCTAAGGGTTGGCTTCAGAGACGAGGACCAAAGCTAATGTCAGGAATCCAGATGATGTTCACACTTGTCAGAAAAGAAGCGCTAGTGTGAGCTAATTGATATAAATAAAACAGGACTACAACAAATCCACTTCTTCCCTCAAAGCCTAAGTGTCTTACATGTGATGGAAACAGCCAATATTGTTTTGTGATCCATGCTCTGAGATCTGCCCATTCTCAGACTTGGTCTTCAGATGATAAGACAAGCCAAGGTCAAGATCAGAGAATTATCAAGGCCTGCTTAGAACCAACTCTAGTGCAATATCATTTGAAAAAACAAGATCAAAATAGAATAAACGTAAGAATGAACTCAGAGAAAAACATCTTTCAGATGTGTGGCTTTAAGGAAAATAGCTTGACCTGTTCCAGTTTGGCAGTTTCTATTAATAGACACCTATTATAATAGCTCATGCTACAGCTTCTGCCTGACAAATACAAGCATGATCTGGGTTGTTGACCTTGGCCTTCTCCCTGACAGCTGGGATCCTAAGAGATGATATAGGGCAATAGATTTAGTCATTCCCAGTTCCTTTCACAGTCGAGTTACAATCTTGGGAAATGTTACCTTGTTAGGTTTGTTGGGGGTTAAGTTTTATCCCGTATCACCTATCGATCTTTATATGCAGCTCCTCCTATTAGAGAACCTATTTAGTATAATAACATGACTGAGAATGAAGCTGAGAATCTTGAAGCTTTCTTCTCTGGAACCTACGCTGGTTTCTGTTTGAAGACTGACATTTGTTTATCCCCCTTGTGGAGCTTTAATCTTACTGTATCTGTTCGTTACATTAAATGTATCCACCATACAACATAAATGTCAGCTCATGGGGGAGAGGTATCTGACAAAAAGCATCAAAATAAAAGAAAAATGCTGCCAGGAAGACAGAAAACTTTTCCCTCTCAGAATTAACCAGAAAATGGTAACAGAGCAAGTAATCAGATTCTAACAGGTGATTACACCCACAGGTAGTATTTACACATAAAAGAACTTTGCTGCCTGAAGTGGGAGGATGCCTTGAGCCCAGGAGTTCATGATCAGCCTGAGCGAATTAGCAAGACCCCCACCTCTACACAAATACAACAATTAGTCGGGTGCTGTGGCACAGGACTATAGTCCTAGCTACCAGGAAACTGAGGCAGGAAGATCACTTGAGCCCAGGAGTCTGAGTTTGCAGTGAGCTATGAGGATGCCACTATGCTCTAGCCTCCGCAACAGAATGAGACCTTGCCGCTGATTAAAAAAAAAAAAACAAACAAACAAACAATTTTACCATATGATGTAATACAAGGCATTTGGGGAAAATATTTAAGTCCTGCCTAGAATACCCTGGAAAAGTGACCACGTGTTTCTGCTTTAGTTTCTGTATTTGATTAATTAAAAACTGCCTATCCATCCTCTGGGTAACGTACTTTTCACAAGAACCTTATATAATCCTAACAAGAATTTCACAGAGTGAAGATCATTGTCCTAATTTTACAGATGATAAAATGAAGCTCAGAAAAGACAGATGACTCACCTAAGATCACACACCAGCAACAGGCAAAGCCTGACTTCCAGGAGCGCAGCTGAGCTGAGAGCGAGCCCTGAGCTGACAGGTGTCGGAGTAGCCTATTAAAGCAGCCAGTCAAAAATGACCAAATTAAGCTCTTTATCATCACCTAGGATGGTATAAGCAAGAGGCTAAACCTGGAGGAAGTTCCCACACTACTGTTCCACTTTCCCCATGGAGCAGCACGTGGTCAGCAGGACCAGCACAGACGTGAGGCTCTTCTCTCTGAGACTCTTCTCTCAGAGGCCAGTAAAAGGGAGTTGGGACAGGAAAATCGGAAGGGCTAGGAGTGGCAAAGTCCCAGGTCCTGAATCAGACTGAAGAATAATGTCTTCAAGTTTTCTTCTTCCCTCCGACTCCCCCATCAAGTCTCAACTGAGGAGCCTCAGCAAGACCTCTAGGTCTCTTTGGAACCAAGGTGCCTCAACTGGCAATGTAAACATGTGACAGTCTTGGTAAGGCCAGGTGGGAGGGCAGGTGGGCCTGAATCCTAGATTCCAGCTCTCCTCCGAAGTGGCAGTGCACTGGCTGCACATTGCACAGCCACCAAGGCTGGTGCTGGGAGGTGGCGTTACCCACAAGACCTGCAAGGAAAAGCTGCTGTCTCACCTGAGCACAGACCTGAAAATCACACTTGGAAAACCCAAGAGAGCCAGACTCTTCAGAGACTCCTCTAAGAACTTGAAATCCAAATTTAATTCATTCCCACGCACAAGGACCGGCTCCCCATTCATGGGAACACTATCCACTGTCTTTTTGTGTCCAGAAAGATATAAACAGATTAACTATTACTCAAATTGGCACTGAAAATTTATAAATAGAAGTATGAGAAAAGAAAAAGGGGTAGAAGAGGGAGCCAAATAGTGAACTTCATTTGTTTTTATGTTTGAGAACAGTAATGATTATTAAGTTGAACTAAAGATAATAAGCAAATATTTAAAAAGTTTTTCTCATAATAGTTTCAAATATTTATCTATTTTATTTACCTACATTTCAGATCTTTTAATCCTTAACCCAGTAGACCAATCATGAGGCAACTGGTGCCAATTTTTCGATGAAAAGGTATTTCTACAACATGAAATTTAGACCAAACAATGTTTGTAGAACTCTATTGCATTTATCTGGAATTAATTAATTCGTCCCACTCTTTGATGGGCACACACACACACTCTGAATCCTATTTTGGCAGCTGTCAACTAGCCAACCTTTACTCAGAATCATTTCTTTTAAAAATGTCCCTAAAGTTTTTCATTTCTTTCATCGTTTCCACATGAAAAAAAAAAGTTTTCTTCTGGCTATTTAAAATGTTAGAGAACATCCCTGAATGATAAAAATTTGTTAGATGTGGTGCTGAATGGATATAAAATAATAAAATTAAAGACATATACCAGACTCTGAAAGATCTAACTTAAGCCAAGCTCTAACTCTGTATTCTCATCATTAGATTATTTTATCTTCCCAAGGCTGTGATGCCAACCTCACCTCTTTTCCAGTGTCTCAACCCCTGAAGGTAACAGTCACTTCTCAGTCATTTCACTTTCAAAATAAGTTCCCTTTCTTTAAGAAATAACAGAGGAGAGTGGCGCCTGTGGCTCAAAGGAGTAGGGTGCTGGCCCCATATACTGGAGGTGGTGGGTTCAAACCCAGCCCTGGCCAAAAACTGCAAAAAAAAGGAATCACAGTCAGCAGAGAGTTCTGAGACTAAAAGCTATTGTTGCTACTACATGTATAAAACTGGCATTTGAATTTTCTTCTTTTATATATAGATGTCCTCAAGAAAGGCAAATTAGAATCAACCTTGCCTCTTTCTGACTATCTTCCACCCAAATTCAGCTTATTAGAAGGAATGAATGAGATAAAAGGAGTAAACATTCATAAGTACTGAAAGAGAGAGAGGAGAATGTGTGTGTGTATTAGAGAAATCCTTACTGTAAGAGGGACATGGAGTGACAATGTTTAAGTTTGCTTATGGTTTTGTTCCACCTTCCTATAGGACGTTGGTTCTCAACCTTCCGAATGCCACAGCCCTTTAATACAGTTCCTGTGGGTCGCTACCCACAGGTTGAGAACTGCTGCTCTAGGATATCATTTCTGTATTTCATCCAGCCAATGAAAAGAGGTAGCATATTGGCACACCTTAAATGTGTGGTAAGAAATAAATGAGAAAAAAGGTGGTTTGCACAGTGCAAGTCAACTCTTACATTTCAAAATGGAGACAAAGAATGCACCTTTCACTACCTCATCTAAATCCCCCATCTTAGCTCCTCAAATAAAAGGATATAGCCATCATGTGAGCAATGCCCTCCTCTCAAAGTCTATGCCCATGCTTTAATTAAATCAACCCCCACCAAAAAAACACTGTGGAACGCACGTGCTGGGTATGCAACATCAGACAAAGGAGAATGTTCGTGAAGCTCACCGTTTTGAAGGAGTGGGTGCAATATGATCAATTGCTTCTGGGGCCAGATCCCCCTGTGTCATCATCAGCTGAATTCTACCATGTTGAGCTTTTCAGAAGAAAGGTCCTTCTCGGCACCACCACGATATTGTCTCTCTTCCCTGTTTTTCTGCACCAGTGACATTTGTTTCTCCACCTTTACTCTTTGCCTTCTTCACAGCCTCCTCCACTCCCCAGAGCAGCCTTCACACTCTCCTCCCTGCAAACCTGACGTGGCCCCAAACCCAACAGTCATGCGACATTCTAGTAAGCCTCCTATTCATTCCCTAGTAACAAAGGAACAAAGCATAAACAAGGCAGTTGTGTACCCTTCTGGAGAAGTTAAGTCATCACTGACTTCCAGAAGAATGTGAGTTATCCTTTCCCGTGTGTCAGAAGTTACTTCAACCCAAGACGTTAGGGAGAAAATTAGTAACAGGGCTGGACTTGCCAGAAAGCAGTAGATCTCCTCAATATAATTGGGGCCCTGGAGTGTACCCTAGGGGACTGAGGGAAGTTAGTTGGATCTGAACAAGAAAAGAATAAGTGACATAGAATCACAGAACTATCAGAAACTTCAGAGATCAACTGACCCAAGGGCTTAATTTTTACAGATGAGAAGATAGAGTGCCGTGGACTTGAAGAAACTAAGATCACCTTACTGGTTAGAAGCTGTCAAGAGTTAATTGTCCAATGTAACCATGCTTTTTTTTTTTTTTTTAGTTGTAAACCTTCTGCAAAGAGGAAGGCATGTTGTAATATACCATATACAATATAACCCTTGACTTTCACCCCTACAACGAGACCTCACTTTTCACCCACGGCATATCTGACCAATCGATCTTATATGTGAGATGCACACGATCTGCTCATCCTCTTATTTTACCTCCTTGGTTTAATGACATGGGAAGTGACTTCTGGCCTCTCACTTGCCCTGACCTCATCCTGGTACTCAGTCAATCTCTGCTTAATCCTTCAGCTTCATCCATGATGCCCCGAACTCCTCCCATTCTCAGTTTTCAACTCCTTGTCTCTATTCACTTCACGCCATAAGACACCCAGAAATTGATATAGCCTACACCCCCTTCCCAGTCTGAGCTTGCACAAAACCTCATAGGAAAACATACTTGAAGAATTACAGCCAACATAGTTTCCTAGAAAGTGTACCACATAGAGCATCTGGAGTCCAGACCCCTCACAACAAAGACCTCCACGCCACAGCCCTAGTACAAGGCTGTACACCAACGGCTTTGACCCCAGAAATGATGCAATGGAGACCCACAGAAATCTGAGTTGCCACATTCCCCACAACTAATACTCCCTCAAAAATGCAGCCTATCCAGGCTATGAAGAACCTAGCACCCCTACTCTGGAGCCATTCCTCCAGGAGGCACCTGGGTCCAGCTGTCCTCCCAGCTCACTGTGCTAGCCACTATGCATGCCGTCATCAAAACCAGAAAATGAAGAATCAGTAAGACTTTCCCCTGCCTGGTCTTCAGATGTTATCAGTCACCAAATCCTACAGCTATTGTCACGTCCAAGTTTATTCATTCATGGAGGAATATTTATTGAATACTAACTACACAGCACGTATCAATGTATGTGCTTTGGATACAGCATCAAACAAGATAGATGAGTTCTCTTCTGCTGTGGGACTTACATTATGTCAGGGAGAACATAAACAATACACATATGTTATGGGCCGAGTTACACACACACACACACACAACTAAATTTATAGGTTAAAGTCTTAACTCCAAACACCTCAGAATGTTACTATATTTGGAGAAAGCTTTCATTCAGAAGTAAAGTTACTTAAAATGAAGTCACTAGGAGGGCCATAGTCCAGGACCAGTGACATCCTTAAGAGGAAATATGGACTCAGATAAAGAGGAAAGACAATATGAACGCACAATAAAACCGAAAGCCATCTCCACAGGTCACTACAAAAGTTTTGAGACAGACTATGCTCTGGTCTAGTATTTCACTTTCAAGAAACACAGTCGACAGCATCCTTTCTGATTTGCCTGTGCAACTTTCAAGTTGGTCAGTTTATCATTGTTGCTGGGAGGGCTTCGTCTGTTTCCATTCATGTAGATTTTGTGGTTCTTTGACTTTTGTGCATCTCCAAATTTTCATAATGACCACAAACAATTCAAGGAGAGAGACCTCAGGAAAAAGAGCACATTAGTCTCAGGCCTCTAGGCTCCAGAGAAGTAGAAGATAAACTTCTGTGGTGTAAGCCACCCATTCTGTGGTACTTTGTTTTGGCACAACTAGAAAACTGATACAACATGCAAACAAGTTCCCTCCCAAAATTATTGATAGTATAAAGTACCTTAAAGGAAATAAAACAAGGAGATTTGACAGCAAAGACAAATGTCCAGACAGAAGGACCAGCCTTCTGGGGGAAGAATAAGACCTTTCAAAGAAGGAAGAAGGATGGAAAAGAAAGGCCACAGAGGATGAGGTTGAGAAGTGGGCAGGGCTGGGTCCTAAGAGGTTATTTATAGCCCAACACAGGGAGCTTGGACTGCATACTAGAGTTTTTCAACCTCAGGACTATTAACATTTCAGAATGAAAAACTGTTTCAGGTGGGGACTACCTGGTGCAGGTAAGGACATTAGGTAGCATGCCTGACCTTTGTCCTCTGCATGCCCACAGGAGACCCTGTCCCTTCCCCCATCCCACTGTGACAAACAAAATTTTCTCCAGATGACCTAGAGTTAAATGCACCCCTGGTTTGAAATCACTGTTCTATGTGAAGCAGAAAAGCGCTGGGAGGTTTTAACCAGGTGATAATAATACTGGATTTGTGTTTACTGATTCTTACTATGAAAAGAATGAGTTGGAGGGAATAACAGTAGAAGCAGAGAGATCTATTCAATAGTCTGGATTAGGGACGATGCTAGTTGCAGAAAAGGAAAAGAGTAAAGAAATAGAGAAAGCAGGACCAATAAACCTCGCTGACCGTTGCACACAGGGACATGGCAAAGGGAGGGGTGACTCATGGATAGATCCTCATTTGTGTTTTAAACATCTGGGTGAAGGGTAGGGCCATCTCCCAAAACGAGAGGAGAAGCGGGTTTGGGGGATGCTGGGAAACCCATGGATTTGATTTAGACATGCTGACTTTGAAAGGACTGCTTGCCATTGCAAACAGAAGAGATTGTCAATGAACTAACGGACATATAACCTGAAGCTCTAAGGAGGGGTGAGACTGGAGGTAAAATCATGGGCTTTGCTGGTCTCTAGACAGTACCTAAAGCCACAAGATTAGATGAGGTCATTTAGCATATCCTGGAGACAGTGAAAAGAAAGAGCCATTTTCTTTACCTATTTCTTTAATGAATTACCAGTACATGTCCTTTGTTTTTATTTGAGGTTTTCAACATTTTTGTATCATTTGGAGGATGGTTTAAATATTAAGAATGTTGCCCGCCTAGCTGATGTTGTAGTCAAATCCAGCCATCTTTTCTTCTCTGGTTTCTGAATCATGCTTTTTAAAGGCCCTATTAGTTACCCTGAGATCTTAAGAATATCCATAATGTTGGAGACCAGAATGGGCTTCATCATCATCCTCAACTCTTCTCTGGGAAGTAACCATTGAGCAACTCCACAGGGAGCCAAATGGAAAGTAAGTATATACAGTACTGATGAAAGCTCACTGACGCCCAGAGTGCAGAGCTCCCTGCTGAAATACTCAGCTTGGACCTGAGGCCAAAATGGGGCTTTCCTAAGTCCAGAGCTTGGGAGTGTCAGGCCTACCAAGAAGATGACACAGTCTTACCCAGCCAGCTGCACCACAAGCCCATCAGCAGGAGGGCAGAGAAGTCAGGAGAGCCGAGGGGAGCGAGGCGCCCTCAGGCCTGCCTACAGAAAGCAGGCTCCAGCCTGACCCACTGCAGCGCTGGTGCAAAAGAAAGAAGAGAGAAAACGCACCGTCCTTACCTATCCCTGCCACGCGGTGTGGGAGAGAGGGTGGAGTCTGTTCCTGCTTTTAAGGTAAATGGTACCCTCTGGGACACTGGGCCCAGCCTGGAGGATAACCTGACCCATCAGATTAACTGCTCCTCTTCCCTTAAAGAATAGCACGCAAGAGGCAGAAAGACATGCAGAAACTCCCTCTCAGTAACTTCCCAGAAAGGATGAAAGGGTAGGTGGGGCTTCTTTTTCATAAGGGCTCAGAGAAATATGGGTGGGGAAGAAAAGAGTCTTCCCATTAGAATCCACCTAAATTTTCTGTTATCAATTTCAGAAATCATTACACTTTCAGGTTTTCTGCTAATAAGTAACACGCAAGCATCTTTACCCCATTCTTCAGCAACGCTGGTGCTGAGGGCAATGGATGAGAAAAGGTTTGAGCCATCCTAAGGTGGCCATTTCTATGAACTAAATAAAAATTGGCTATTTAAAAGGCAGAGGCTTGAGCAGGCTGGGCCTGTTTTGTCCATCCATAGCCATGACCAGAACAGCAACAAACATCCATGCCCTCCCCATGAGGTTGAGAACCGTGAGACCCAGGGGGAAATGGGTGTACAGTTCCCTTCCCACCTTCGACATCTGGACAGGTAAATAACTTTGTCCAGACTGTCCTGGCCTACAGACTTTTCTTTTCTAGGAAGTGGATTTTCATGGCCCAGAACCCACTGGCCTTTACTGCAAGATAAAAGGGTTTCAGGCAAGTAGCCAAATAATTGTGTGGTACATGAATACAACTAAAACCCAGATGGTAGGCAGAATTCTAAGGATGTCTCCCAAGGTTTCCACCTCCGGCTATGCAATTAGACATTAGTTTAGGTACTGCTGCAAAGAGATTTTGCAGATAGAATTAAGGTCCCTAATCAGCTGACCTTAAAAGAGGGAGATTGTGTCAGATTATCTGAGTGAGCCCAGTGTAATCACATGAGGCCTTAAAAGCAGAAGCTGAGACAAGATTCCGTTAGAGAGATGCGGCAGAAGAGGCAGGCAGGGTTGGGAGGGCGATTAAAGAAGGTCAGAGAGATGGGGGATGAGAAGGGTCCACCCATTGTTGCTGGCTTTGAAGGCGGAAGAGGGGGACAGGCATCAGGGCATGAAGATGGCTCCAGAAACTAGAACAATCCCAAACTAACAGCCAACAAGGAAAATCATCACCCAGTCCTACCACTGCCTAGAATGGCATCTGGCCAAAATGCTAACTCGGTGGTTCTTAACCTTCCTAACGCCACAACCCTTAAATACAGTTCCTGAGGGTCTCGACCCACAGGTTGAGAACCGCTGTGCTAAACGATCCTGCAGGCAGTCTCATCCCTGGGGCTTCCTGCCCACGAGCCTTGATTTCAACCTGGAGAAACTCAAAGCGGTTGTGGACACTGTGCCCAGACCGCTGAGCTACAGAACTGGGAGACAATAAATGGGTGCTGCTTTAAGCTGCTCAGTTCATGGTAATCGTTACGACAACAATAGAAAACTTACATAGGCCAAGAATGTTATCTCATGAGGATAACCACAAGAGAAGCCAACAGAGAAGGGAGTAGAGAGGGGTTAGCAGCTTTTTCCACCATGGTATTTGAGGAGCACTGAGTTTGGGTTGGTTAACACTCTTGTCTTTCCATTAATGTTTGCTTTTCTCCAGACTCAATGCTAGAAAGGCATATATTTCCCAAGAATTTAAATTAATCAAGATCTCACCAGAAACCTGTTCGGTACCTTTTAACAACAACAAGATGACTGTCAAGAAATTGAGAAAGTGTTCTGTGAGGGTTGTGACAGATAGCATTGCTATCCCCCACTCATTCCCATTTCCCTTCTGTGTTCTTCTCTATAGGAGGATTAGACGTCATCCTTCTTGACATCAGCTATAGCCATGTGACTCACTTTGGTCCATTATAGTCAAGCAGAAGTGATGTTTTCCACTGACAAACAGAAGCTCTATAAGACAGCATGTGGTCACAGGGCTCTACTTCCCTCTTATGAGCCCAGCAATGCCTCAGTTAGAGGCTACGCCATCATTCTATGTCTCACAATGAAGACACCATGGAGCAGGTCCTCAGCAGCCCAATAATGGACATAGAACTTGAGCAAGAAACAAACCTGCATTGGTAGAAGCCACTTGGAGTGGGGATGTGATGGGGGGGAGGGACCCTTAAGTATCACAGCATAACTCAGCCACGCTTGTGGATACAGGTGTGGCACTAGAAATACCAACATCTTTAAACACTAGGAGTCAGTACACAAGTCCACGGGAGCAAACCTTTCTGTTCACATTGGATATATGCAAAGAATTCCTCTGTAAAGAGAAGTTGAGTGACATTATCCATGGAGAGAAAATTGCTTTGAGTCATAAGTGTATTAATTAAGGAAGGATAATCTCTGCTACAGTAACAAATTGATCACAAATCCCAGAAACTCACAAAAGAAGAATGTATTTTTCATGCACAGGAGCTCCAGTGCAGGCTGGCTACTGTGCTGTAAGCAGTGACTTAGGGCTCAGGCTATTCCCAACTGATGGTGATGCTGCCATTTTTAGAATATTTTACTTCCAGCCACATAGTTAAAGCAAAGAGCACATGGAAGATGTCACAGGAAAGGTTTTATGACAAGGCCTGGGAAAGGTAGGGTGTGTGGACCCACATTTTCAATGCAGATTTCTTTGCAGGTCCTGCCTCAATGCCAGAAGGGCTGGAAAATAGACTCTCCCCATATGATTAGGAGGAAAATGAAATGGTTTCATGAATAGCTACATTTTTATCTGCCGCAATAGGCTCGATTTTTATAGAAGAGCATAAAAAACATGTTGAATTTTTAGGAGTCTTTAAAACACGGTGTTGCCACCTGGATGGTGATAGTCACTAAGCAAAAACTGGGAATGTCAAAGATAGATAATCGTTATTGGAACCCAGCCAGATATCAGTATTGGTGACTTTATGCCTCAGCATGTGGCTATGCCGGTTAACCCAAAGAGCCTTCTGCCAAGGTCCTATCCATAGGGACCAAGGATAGGCAAAGAGCCACTGCAGAAACGGAGAGGTCTGGACCACCAAGGGCACTGTTGCTGCAATGGACAAACACCACTGAGGACAGGTGCTGGACTTGCCTTCAGTGGCAACCCCAAGTGGTAGTGGAAGTGGACTAGCCAAACTCCATCTCTCTTTATCCAGCATCAGAAAAGGACTGATCTCACTTTGCACCAAATAAACCCTGGAATTCTTGGGGGAATTTAAGTGGAAAAGCTTCAAAAGAAAATGTGTCACAATTCAAGCAAATAATTAAAAAAAGCTTTTTGTTTCATTTCATATTTGAATAACAAGTTTGTTGAGCAACTCATTCCCGTTAACTGAACAGGAATATAGTGTGGAGATAATGGACAGAGAACTTCCAAACAGAAGACATCTAACACAGACAAGTAAGCACTTCATTTTGTATTAATTTAATTTTATTTTTAATCAATATCCCCCCACCCTGCAGCAAAGCAAGCCAGGGAGGCAGGTAGGGCACTAGCCAGAGTAGAACCCACTGTGAGATGGATAGTTTGGGGTGAGGTGGTTCCATTTTAGAAGTTCAGGGTGTAGAGAATGGAGAAACATTTCTCCTCTGGGCAGTATGAGGGCACAGACGGGAACAAGAGGAGACCCTGCCAGTACGTAATTAAAGCACTTGTGCAACTGTGGGCGTTTGATCAAACTTCTTACATAAACAGGATCTACATGTGAGAACACTTTCAAAGGTTGAGCGTAGGGCTTTGTGAGAGAGAGTACAGCAGGTGGGCAGCCAGCCAACCAGTCACCCGGGCCTGAAACGGATGTGCTGAAGCTCATTGGGCACCTCACATCCTTCCCCCGTCACTCAGCCTACTCAAACACAAACTCAAGTGAGGTGGTTCTCACCTGTGGGTTGCCCCTACGCAAACCCCAACTGCACATCTGATCTAATCTGAAGAGGCCTTTTATACAGAGAGCACACTTGTTCAAACACACCTCCCTCATGAGAAAATGGGCATCCTGCCCAAAAGCATGATTTTCCCTTGGGAACTATCAAAATACTTGCTCTCACTACAACAGTAGAGCCAGGGACTTGTTAAGACAACTGATTGCTTCTGCATCTGTTGTCAAGTCACCTGTCTGACCCACGGGTTATTATGGGCATCTAGCTGTAACCCAGGCCCTGTGGCCCTGGCTGAGTGGCAACTGCAGTGTCTTTGATCTCCTCAGCCTTTGAGCTTTGTTGACAAGGGCTCCAAATCCCTAGGTCTCCCCCTTTCCCTGGAATCCCAGCATCTCCTGCTCCACTGAACAGATCCTCCTCCCCGTGGGCTCTGTCTTTATAGTTGTTGCTCTGATCCACAAAACTGAGCCTCTTTGGCTGTGACGCCTGCTCTCACCAGAGCTCCAGCCAAGCTGCAAGCTCCACCATTGGGACATCTCCTTCCCTACTCCCACTATTGTAGATCCCTGGCTCTGAGTCAACTGCAAAGGAGGCTTGGAATTGTAATTCACAGTGTTCTTGGCCAAGAATCAGGAACATATCCTGAAAGACTAGATCAGCGTGCATTAGGGTAACCCAATACTGGAGTGATCTTCCTGAAGCAGCATCCTGGCCACCACAGCACCCCACATCAGGGCCATTCTCCGCCCATCCCCCAGGACATCTTTCCTTTATCTCATGCCAGTCATCATTCTCTGTCTAAACTATTCAGCAATATGAATTCCAGAATGTCTCTCTCCAGTTAGCCCAGGAGATCCTAATGCAGATAGCACCCCTACTCTGCAGATTTCCTGAGGGGAGCATGCGAATTAAATTCCTAGGCACCATAGGCAAGTCGTCTTCCTTTATATTTTACCAGCCCTGGGGATGAGCAGATGAGTAAGATCCTCTCCCAGTCTTCAGTTTGGAGCTCTAAATCTGGCAGATGGGCAAGCCAGTAAGCAAGCAACTTCTTGAGCAAGTACGGTATTATAGATGCTCTAGATTACAGTACGGAGTAAAGACAGTTCTTGGTAAACCATAATTACTGGAAAGAACCAAGGAATTCCCCCGCTTGGATTAGGGGCAGCACCTTCTGCAGCCTTACAGTGGATTCTGTGGGATACAGCAGAGCTGAGCTTGCAGAAAGGGAAAAATAGATATCTTCATTTGGTTATTTGGTTTTCCCTTCTGACAAGGTGCCAGCATCATCACTTTGATGAATACTTTGCTGTCCTCGGGTAACTATGCTTTCTGTATGGCTCCCTAGAGAGTGATAAATCTAACTGCCAAGCAAGAGTCTTCACGAAAACCAAAAAATTAGCTGACGCAATCACATTGTGTCAGCATTCAAGTTCAGAACCTAGAACAATAAATTATAACAGTTAAAAGGAATGATGATGTATTATCATTACTACAGAAAATCTTCAAAATAGTTTAGTCCTCACAATTCCAGCAATACTTTATTACAAGAAGAAAAAAAAGAAAAACCACCCAGGTTCTTCAGAAATTTCCCAAGGTCGACTATGGAACCCTGAAAAGAACTTTTATAATAAATGTATATTGTAAGATTGTAAAGTATCATATTCTCTTCCTTTGTTCCTCCCACCTTGGTAAGATATAGATCTTAGGAAAATAGGTATGTTTGGGAGGATGTGGCTGTGTGTGGACTTGAGGAAATCTGCCTGTTTTTTCTGAAGGTATCTGAGGATGCCAACATGTTGCCTGCACTGGGGAAATAAGGAGCCAGAGGAGTTATGGATGTAAATGGGAGGAGAATAGGTGATACTGATCAAGGCTGGCAAGAAATCAGACTTCTCAAGCTCATGACATGCCTCTACTATACCGATCTTTGGAATTCAGCTGCACGTCACCCTGTTATCCTGCTTGGAGCTTACACACTGCTGCTCAGCGACTCTCCCTAGCCCATAAGAGGTCTCCATTAGACCGTACTTCAGTTACGGTTTTTCTACTCCCTTACCACAAGCTTCTTCCTTTTAATATAGAACATCCTACCTTCTATTATAAGATAAAGGTCAGCGCCAAACCCCAAAGAGTTTCACAAAAACAATAACCACCTTGTTCCCCACAACTTCTGTCTACCCATAACCTCCTTAAAGGGGAAAATGAAATGCAAGAAGGGATCTTGGTTTGAATGGAAATTGATTAAACTTTTTTTTTTTTTCAGTTTCAACACTACTTTGTTTCTTAACTCTTGGTTTCTAGTGACCTTTCAAATACAGAATTTTTAAATGCAGAAGTTGCTATAATTGAAAAATCTAAATTTGAAAGCCATCCAATAATTTTACCCTCTCTTATTTATAGGGCATCTGAGACTCTGAAATGCTGGAGATTCCCTGCCCCTTACCAGCACTGCCAACCTTACCAGGGATGCTGATGTATTTTAAGTGATGAAAGAACTATGACTCACAGACCATAAATTTCTTAAAAGAATTTTATGTCTAATAACCTAGTGAGGAATGCTCATGAAATGTGTTCAATTATAGGTGTAGTTATCTATAGCTGAGATATGCTGGAGATGCATGAAGAAGGCTTGCAAACGAGTTTTGTGTGTGTGTGTGTGGGTGTGCAGGTGTGTGTGGATGTGCATGAACACATAGTCAGATTCTGCTGCTTGAATGTCCCTAAACACTCCAACCTTCTGATGTAAATGTTTTTTAACTACCCAAGGAAAATGGCACCAGTACTCAAATACAAGTACCAAATGAAGGGAATGAGTTACCCACAAGACAGAGAAAGGAAGTGCTGCCTAGACCCCATCCATCAGTCCATTTTGAAGCCTAACTCTCCATGCCTCCAGCCTGTTCTCTCTTCCACTACAGCCTTTCCTGCACTAACTACCAACTTTCTTTTTATTCCCTAAAGTTATTGTGTGATGGAATTTCAGTGAATGTTTAGGAAGATGAGCAGAGATGAGAAGTTTACAGAAATACTAGTCATTGCCGTCTGAAGGTTCCTTGACCACCTTCACCACAGATAACATCTCACACACTCAGGCTTTCTCAGGCCCCTCCCTGGATGCCCCCTCTGGGTTTGTCTCTCCATCTTTCATTTTCTGAACCTCTCTCCCAGGCTGCCCCCGGAGATCAGTTTCGTCACTTTATTACACAGGGAAATTCACCTCTTCCTTTGTTTTCCCCTCTCTCACCAGGCTACTCACCAAAAAGACCCGTCAAGGTGATTTTTCAGAGTCAAACTTGATTTCCTTAAGATGAATTTATATCTCACCAATGGAAAGGAGAAATGGCCGCAGTTGGTTTTTATCTTAAATAACATTCGTTTTCTTTTCATTGTGCGCATACACACACACCCGGAAGCACTGACAAGTTCCAGTAGAATATTTACTCAACTATGAAAGAGATTATCCCTGACAAGTAGAATTCAGCAAATTTAGAAGCTTTGTGTGTATGAGTGTGTGTGCATGTATGTGTGCCCGTGTGCACACATGTTCTGAGACTGTTTTTAAGTATTGGGCCCTATTTCATAATTTAAAAAGAAATAAGAAAAAAACATGGTTAATAGAGACAGAAATTTGGGTGCAGCCCTTGGCATCTCTCTTTCCTCCCCTCCTATCCATCTGCAAGTTCTACCTCCCAGTATTGCATCCTCACACAGTTCTTTTTTCCTTTACTATCCCCTCCCCATCTATGGCTCACCACCTTCAACTTGGGGACCACAACAGCCTCCTGATGTATCTCTATGGTTTCCACTTACAATTCACTCTCCATACAGCAGAGTGATTCCAGAGTCAGGTTATGACACTTCTTTGGAAACTTCAGTAGAACTCAAGCCCCTTACCAAACCCCTGCAGGGCCTGGTCCTAATCTTCCTCTCCTACTTCCCATCTCCAGTGCTCCCCCCTGCACCCACCCCTGTCAGTACCCTAGGCTGGAACACACTGAACTCACCTCTGCCCCAGGAACTCAGCACTTGTTTATCCCTCTTCACAGAGATAGTTAATTCTCATTTGACGTGTCCTAGCTCGAATGGCAGTTCCTTAGAGGGGCCTCTGTGAGAACACTGTGTAAAGTACATCAGGATGTTATTCTCCGTCAGGACACTGATAACACCCACAACTACACAACTACTCTTTGGTCTGTGCCTCTAATGGGATGTCAGCTCCACAGGGCAGAGACCGCTTCTCTGAGTTCTCTGCTATTTCCCCTCTAAATTAATATCAAATGCAGCTAATCACAATGTGTGGATGAATGAATGAATGAATGAAGTATCTTCTTTTTGGAAGGTGTCAGGCTAACAACTTCATACATAGCTATAAAAATGTGCCTGTGCCCTCCAGGATCTCTCCTTCCAACAAGAGATTAAAACATGAATAAGTAATGACAAATTTACAAGATTTGGAAGATCTCAAAGGGTAGACATTGCAATATTCCATGCAGAATGAGCAGAGACATAAATATAGAAAGCATACCCAGGGGTTGTATATTGAGCAATTTTGCTAGAATTTTGTACACTGTCACTTAAGTGGGGGAAGGTGGATTCAAGCTAGAGTTTTGAAGGTCATGAAAAACAGAACAAGAAGTAAACCTTCAGTGTTTGAAGAGAATATTGACATAATTAAAGTAAATTTAAGAAAGGAAAAAGCTTGTCGTAGAATGTAAGACCAATGGAAAGGTGTATCATTTATCCAGGGTTGCCATAACAAAATACTGCAGAGTGGGTGTCTAAAAACAAAAATTTATTTTTTCACAGTTCTGGAGGCTGGAAGTTCAAGACTAAGGTGTCAGTAGGTTCAGGTTCTTCTGAGGACTCTCTCCTTGGATTGCAGATGGCCACCTTCCCGCTGTGTGTTCACAGACTGTCTCTCCATGCACACGTCTGGCCAATCTCTGTCTGCATCCTAATCTTCCCTTCTTACTAGAACACCAGTCATCTTGAATTCAGGTTCAGCCCGGCCTCACTTTAACTTACTCACCAATTAAAAGACCTCTTTCTCTAATTGAGTCTCATTTGGAAGTATAGGGGGTTAGGGTTTGAACATATGAATTTTGAGTGGAAACAATTCAGCCTCTAGCAGAAGGTAAGGGAGGAGGGGGATGATTTGATGCTGAGTGTCAAGAAGTCTCATCTTGCCTCCTTGAGTATCATGAGGTACCCGCTGGGTCCTGTCAACCATGAAGAAATCTCGGTGAGGTCTTGGACATATTCAAGTAGAAAATAAACCCTATAATTTTGATATTAAAAATTGAGTACGATGATCTCTGGTTAGTATATATTCTCCTCCTTCCTTCCTATAATGTAATTCTTTGCAAAGTCTGTTTTTTAAATTTAAAATTTTGATCTATGAAGACTGAGGAAAATGTTTTCCGTGGCTTTAGTAAAAAGGATGATCACTTTCTGCCTATATCACAGATTGTTACCTAATGAATTCTGGAAATTTTGTGAACAATTACATTCACTTTTCTTATCATATCCTAAATAGGCCCATCTCCAAAGAGTGTAGTAAACTCTGTGACATGAATTTTGTGTCCTTACTTCACTCCCAGATCCACCTAGCATCCCCACCTTTATTTTCCCAATGCCTTACTGTTTTCTATTCATTTACTTTTCCTTTTAGCTTTGTAACCTTTCTAAAACCCTCTTTGAAACAAGGCAGAGTATTGAAAAATGTTGAATTAACAATTACATGATTAAAAGTCCTGCAAATCACAATTCTCACTAGATATATGTCCCAGCTCTAAAACTGATGGTCAGTTGATGGGAAGAAAGCAGGAAGGGAACAAAGGAGGGGTGCTCATGTTCTAGGAGTCTATGCCTCATGGTCAGGTTCTCCTCCAACCCCAGCTTTTTTTAATAATCCTCCAAGGATCAACAGCCCCCCCCCCCAACTCTGGTCACTCACAGAATCATCCTCTCTCTTCATTGTCCCTTACCACCTACCCTATCCTTGTCCACCTGAACTCCTTTAGCCAAAAGGTATCCCTCCTGGTCAGCACCTAGGGCCCAAACCTGAGCAATAGTCACCTGGGTAACATGCCAGTGAATCCCATGAAGCCATCGGCTCACATTCCAAGTACACTTTCCCTGTAGACATGCTCTGTCTAAGGTGCACATTGGTTTTATGTAGATATCTTGTCTTTTTGAGTAGATCATCAATGTGAAGGGAAGATTTATATTATATTCCCCCAAGACCCTCAGGTGCCTCACCGTGCTAGGAACACAAAGGTTCATCATGAAATACTTTAATAGATGACACTGAATTCCTGAATTCAGTGCCTCTAAAAAGGGTTAAAAAGTTAGAAAATCACAAGGGCTAAAAGAGAAAGGGAAGCTGTAAGTTCGAGAAATGACCTCAATTGTGTCTGTGTGGGAGCTTCACCATGAGACCAGAAAAGACCGCACAGGGACTGGCTATGGGACACTTAAAAGAGAGGAAACTAGTGAGAGGAAAAAAGGGGATATTGCTCACAGGCTATTGGCAGAAATATTCAGATACAAACAAAGAAAATTAGTAGTCAAACAAACAAACAAAACAACAGGCTATAGGCTATGAAGGCAGGGGACTCATAGAGGGATAGAAAGAAAGATGAGAAGAGAACGGGCAGGTGCCGAGTGAGCAGCAGCAGCAGGCGAGGTGCTGGGTGCTTTACACATAGCCCTTCACCTTCTCAGCAAACCTGAGCTAGGCACACAGAGGAAGAAGTCGCCACACGTCACGACTTCCCTAGAGTCACACGACTCATAAGATAGAGAACTGAGTGCTGAGGCCCAATCATTTTTGCACTAAAGTCCCAAGTTCATGATTCAACACCACACACTGGGCATCAAAGGTGGGGGTTCAGACAGTGATGTACGTAGCAGGAGATGAACACATCCAGAGGGAAGGAGATTTGAAATACTGGGTAGAAGACACAGTATGAAAGATTTATGAGCAAAAGCATTTGTGTCCCATCGGGCTGGAGCTCCGTCTGAAAAGGCATCAGGCACTCCATGATGACCAACCACTTCACTCCACAAGGTGCGATAATTCAGACAATCTTCCTTTCGGTTCCTGCAATACATCTCTTTATGTTCTCATATTTAAAAGAAGTTAACTTGTAAATTTCTCTGTTTGCCCCTTTTATAACATCAGAACTGGGCACTCTCAGGAAATGAAGGACACTGCTTCTTTACATAAAACATCTTGTTTTTAAAAGATGATCCCTCAACCAGAGGCATGAAGAAAATATTTACCACACAAATATCTGATAAAGAAATTGTATTCAAAATATAAAGAAACCTCTTAAAACTCAGCAATAAAAAAACCAAACACCCCAATTTAAAAATGAGCAAAAAACTCTTTACCAAAGAAGATAGATATACAAATGGCAAGTAAACAAATGAAAAGATGTTCAGCATGGTATGTCATCAGGGAAAGTAAGATAATACTGCACAGCAAATAGGATGTCAGAAATCCAGGACACAGCCAGCACCAAATACTGGTGAGGGTGTGGAGCACCAGGAGCCCTAATTCATGGCTTGTGGGGACGCACCACGTACAGCCATTTCGGACGACAAAGTGCTTTCTTGCAAAGCAAAACATGGTCTTACCACATAGACCAGCTCTTTGGTATTTACCCAAATGAGTTGAAAACTTAACATCCACAAAAAAGCCTGTGCATGAACGTTTATGGCAAATGTATTCATTATTGCCAAAAACTGAAAGCAATCAAGAGGTCCAGCAATAGTTGGACCAGCGATAAACAAACTATGTTCCTAAAGATAATATTATCCAGTGATATTATTGATCAAGTCATGGGAAGACATGGAGAAACCTTAAATGGCATAAATGCATATTGCGAAATCAAAGAAGCCAGTTGGAAAAGGCTGCACACTATATGATTCCAGGTTTATGACATTCTAGAAAAGGCAAACATACAGAGTTAGTAGAAAGACAGTGGGAGGAAGGTAATAAAGGAATTCTGCTCAATTTTCTATATACCTAAAACTGCTCTATAAAATAAGGTCTATTAGTTTTTGGAAAGGAAAGAAAACATGATACCAAAATACGTCTGTCAATAGCTAATGGTGTGAAACTGAGCCTCTAAATGTGTACTTGGACATTTTGCTAAGCTTTAACACAGTTTAATTTGCCTTTGTCTTTGAGGCTATGTTTTACCCTTGAAGCAAATCTTAAAGCGTTTTCTCATTTGCTGCTTGTGAAGAATATATCTTCTTTTTCACATACAGGGAATCTACTAACTTTTTTCTAACTTTGCGTGAGCAGAGATCTAATTTCAAGCTTTTTAAGAACTAAATGTCATTTTACTGTATAATCATGAGGATAAAGTGGTGAAGAGGTTAAAAGAGAAAGAGAAATCCCACTTTCAAAAATCTTCCTCTCCTCTTTTCATCCTTACCCATCACATTTCTTATTCAGGTTCAGAAACTTATTATCTTTGTAATACCAATAACTAAAGAAATATGAGAAAATGACTAGCGATTGCATGGCTCCAAATAGAAATAAAGTAAATAAGAGAAAAATGCCACTTCACCTTCCCTCAAGACACACAGAAAAAAATTATTCTGTGCTGAAATATTATCATTTGCTTGTTATGACTTTATGTGGTTTCATAAAAAGGGAGGGACAGTCATTGTGTTATACCATTTGTAGAAATGGGAAAAAAAGAAGAGGAAGCAATAGAACTCCTGGAAAGCTACAGACCAAGTGAAGACTGAAACCCATTGGGGCTCTGGAATGCTGGGGAAATTCCTCCAAGGCTAGAAAGCTAAACACTGAGATGCCCCAGTTCAGGTTTATAGTACACTCAAGTTAGAGGTTCAAGTTAGAAGTGAAAAAGAGAATGTCAGTGCAGGAGAGAAATATTGAGGTTCAAGAGTCCTTTTTTTGACTGACTCACTTCTTTGACAGTTTTCTCTAATGATAGAAGTTTACTTCCTGATTCATGGGGGTACCCTCAGCTGCGTGTAGAAAGTGACAAGGATTCTTGACCAAACAGATAAAAACATACACTGGAGAGAAGAATCCCTGCCCAATAAAGGGCGCTGGAAAACCTACACGTGAAAGACTGAAACCAGATCCACACCTGTCACAATTCACAAAAATTAACTCATGATGGATAAAATACTTACCTAAGGCAGGAAACTATAAGAATCCGAGAAGAAAATGCTGGAAAAACTCTTGTAGATACCACCCTAGGCAAAGAATTCATGAAGAAGACCCCAAAAGCAATCACAAAACAACAACAAAAATAAATAAATGAGACCTGATCACATTAAGACACTTCTTAACAGACAAGGACACAATCAAAAGAGCAAACAGACAACCCACAGAAGGGGGGAAACTACTCAATGCTACATACCTGATAAGTGGCTGATGACCAGAATCTAAAAAGAACTCAAACAAATTAGCAAGAAACAACCAAACAACTCCATTAAAAAATGGGCAAAAGACATGAACAGAAACCTTTCCAATGAAGATATACTAATGGCCAATAAACACATGAAAAATGCTTGATGTCTCTAATCAGTAGGGAAATGCAAAAGAAAACCATGTTGAGATATCACCTAACTCCAATGAGAATGGCTCATATTGAAAAGTCCCAAAACAACAGATGCTGGCATGGATGTGTAGAGGAAGGAACTCTTATATGCTATTCATGAGACTGCAAACTAGTATGGCCTCTATGGAAAACTGTATGGAGAAATCCCAGATAACTTAAAGTGGACCTACCATCCGATCCAGCAATCCCACGCTAGGTATATACCCAAAGGATAAAAGGTCATTTTATAAAAAGGACATCTGATCTCAAATGTTCATAGCAGCACAATTCACAACTGCAAACATACAGAAACAACCCAAGTGCCCACCAATATATCAATACATGAATGGATTAATAAAATGTACTATATGCCTACTATGGAGTACTATTTAGCCATAAAAACTGGTGACCTAGCATCTTTTGTGACAACCAGGATGGAACCAGAAAACATTCTTCTAAATGAAATATCACAAACACATGCACTCAATACCAAACTGGAACTAATGGATCAACATGCAAGTGCACATTTGGAAGTAAATTTCAATAAAAATCAAGCTAGAGTAGTGGGGTGGGAGGATGGGAAAATTCATACCTATTGGCTATGGTGCATGCTCTCTAAGTGAAGGAGAAACATAACTTTGGCCTAATATGTACAAAAATAAAATACATAAACAAAACATCTGTGCCCCCTAATATTCTGAATTTTTTTATTTAAAACAATTTATTCATTGTTCCAGACAGTGAAGCAGTTTCAGAATAATGAAGGGGCAGGCACAGTTGGAAACAAGATGATGAATTAACTGGCACGTGCCTGCTTCAAGCCCTAAGAGTACCAGAGAAGAGTCCCCTGGTCAGTGGCTGTCTGACATCTGTGATCAAGTATGTATGTACGCTTTTGCGCCTGGAGAGCATCCATAGTAGCCCTGCACAATCATGGCGGGGGTGCAATTTCAACTGGAAGGTCATCATATGGGCTTACAGAAATAGAACTTACCTGAATCATCAATTACATTTGCACAACCACCTTGAGTTATGTGTTCCTGGGAAGTGTGACTCTGTCAACCATCTAGTCCAAATGCCAAAATCCAATGAGGCATAACCACGCAATGAAGCATAACTACACGGGGGGATCCCAATGGTAGAGACATTAAGTGTTTTCATTACAGTGACGAGTTAAACACTATTGGTACTAAAGAAAGGACAGGCAAGACCCACCCACTTTTACTTGAATGTTCTTTGCAGGAGGAGGGAAGAAAACACGTGCCATCAATCCCCCAAAGGCAACCTGGTGTCAGTAGTCAGGCTGGGAAGCAAGAGATCTTAAATGCTGTGCCTCTCAGTGGCAAACCTAATTGACAGCCACTGAAAATACTGAAGAGGTTAAGGCTGAAAAGAGATGGACGGCGATGGGTGCCAGGAAATTAGAATCTCCTGTCCTTATGCAGCAAATTAAAGCTACCAGAAGGAGCTCCCCAGGTACCATTTGTCCCCCAGTATTTACAAAAAACAAGTGCAGCCCAGCAACAGTCTTCCGATGCCCTTTGCTTGGACTTTCTAATTAGATTCAGGACGTGTCTCCTCCTAAATGAACACCTCTATGTGGTAGAAGAAAACACAGAAGCACAAAAGTACAAGGCATTTCCGCATTCTGTGTGCTCCCTGCGGAGATGGTTGTAAGATGAGGGGCAGAACTTCAGTGTCAAGTGGGAAAGCCCTCCCGGAGCCAGGCGAGCCTTTGCTTTGTGCTGTACAAATTCCAGGGTCCGACTGTGGGAGAAGTGACTCCCAGACTCAGCTCTTAACCGGGAATAATGACTTCACCAGCGTTTTCCAGCTTCCTAGGACTGTGGTCACTAAGGGAAGAGCCCAGAGGTGTCATGTGTGCCCCCTAGTATTCTGAAATTTTTAAAAAGTGGTAAGGCTTGAGATACTACAGTTCAGCATTTCAAGGAGAGTCTAAGCTTTGTGTGACCACATGAACTGAAACTGTCAATCCCATCCACAGTTCTGAATCATTCCAGCAGGCCTCAATGAGATCATCAATTCCTCTTTGGAACCAAAAGGCCAATGAGGCAATATCAAGAGCTCCACCATTAGAATCAGAATCCTCTGCTCTGACTCTAAGAACAGGGGGAATGAGAAAACAACTGGCCTCTCGGTGACACTTTTAACAGAGTTCCTCTGAGTGCCCACAGCTTCTCCATCTTATCCACCCACTTGGGGCCTCTGTCCCACCTGGGGAAATCAACACAACACTGTGTTCTAGACAACCAGCTGGGAACCACAGACATGCAGGCACTGCGAGGCATCTCCTCTGAACTCTTTGTGTCCCTTTTGGAATAAGGAGACATGAAATAATGGAATAATACATGCAAGGGAATGAAAGTTGCTCAATGAATATTAAGCAGAAAATTGGGATGAAATAAAACAGAGAACACAAGGACTAAATAGGGAATAATCTGTACTTGTAGTTCTCTAAAAGGAAAAGCATCAAAACCACTTGGAAAGTATCTCCAAAATGTGTATGTCCAGACAAGCACCCTGGATCCAGTGAATAAAAATGGCAAAGGCTAGGAAGAAGAATGTAATTGCTTTCTTTCTTTCTTTCTTTCTTTCTTTCTTTCTTTCTTTCTTTCTTTCTTTCTTTCTTTCTTTCTTTCTTTCTTTTCTATTAGCTTATGTGGTCTTAAGGGTAAAAGGCTTCCCTAAAATGGTTGGTGATTGTCCATATCTAACAGTGTGAGTTATTCAAAATAACCCAATTGGTAGCTCTATGGGTGTAGGCGTGTCCCCTCGACTGGTGGGTGAATGGACAGGGAGCTGATTTTTTCCCTGGAGAATGCCCCCCACGGCAGTATTATTGTCTACTTACTCCCTTGGGTCACTCTAGTTTTCCGGAGAAGATTCTCCTGCCTGAGCCTGGGTTGAGGGATGGAAAGTGTGTGATGTCCTGGCTACTCCCCTTCATGAAAGCTCAGCTGGGGAAGGGGCTGAGGATCTTCCTGCCCAGAATGCAGAACTTGGCCTCACCCCATCTTCCTGCATTCCAGGTAGAGCTTTACTCCCATCCGTCCACATGTTTGGGATCCTCTAGGCCTTTCTCCTTCACTTCCTTCAGAGGGTGGCTTCCCCCACTGAGGCTGGGAGAAGGGTGTTGGCCAGACAGCTCAGGCTGAGTGAATGAACCCGTAGGTCTAACCAATGCACTGTCTCAGCCACGTTCCTCATCTTACCTTTTTGTCATGCCTGGTGCCCCTGGGCACTCAGACACTCTGGGGACACACAGGGGACTTGTCATCTCTCTCAGGGACACTGACCTCTGCAGTCCAGGCCAGTTAAGTTTCTCCATTCTGTGAGATCACTCATTACACTTGCTTTTACTTTTCATCTTCCCCAAATTCAAAGCCATTTCTCCTCTGCCATTAAAATCTCTTCTGCTTTATTTTTCCTGGTGGGTTTTTGGGACTTGAATCTCATATATTAGTGTGAGTTCAGGAGGGAACCGTGATAAACAATTGTGATCAGTTCTCCTCATTTAACCTGGAGTCTGTCTACTTAACATTTGCCTCCCCCACTCGTCTATAAAAACCCTAGTTGGAGACCCTGCCTGTTTGGTTCAGCACAATTACCCCAGCTCCTGGCATAGTGTCCAACCCATATTAGTTTCTTAGGAAATATCAAATCAACTAAAAGTATGGAGGATAGAAGGTTTTAGGTGCTCTTTTATTGACCAATGTCTATCCTGCCCTGGACGCAGGGCCTTTACTCCTCTGTAAAATGAGGAGGCTAGATTGGGTCTTGGGAGAATCAGTTGTGGCTGGGAGGGGATGTGGTCATGCCTGTGATTGCAAAGAAAGAATCACAGGTGGATAATCTGTTGGTTGCACCAACTCAAATATTCTAGGATTATAAAGATTGGCTGGGGATGGGTAGGCTGGGGTTCCGGGGGTCCCTAGCAACAAAGAGGAGGTCCTGGCCTCAGCCCTGCCACTCTCCCCACCCAGAGCAGGGATTTCTGACTCACCACTGGAGGGAAGAGAGTGTCCAACAGAACTGAAGCCTCCTTGCCCTCCAGAGAAGGCAGGGCAGGGAGCAGGCAGGCAAGGGGGGAAAGGCAGAGAGGCCGCAAACCTCATTCAGCGCCCAGCCTGATGCTGGTTGATGAGCTGAAAATATGGCACCAGGTATGTCCCCCCACCTCCCACCCACCACCACTGTCTTAATGTGGTTTTTTAAATAAGTCAGCCTCTTTCTAGTTCTCCCTTTCCACTGTCATTTATTTTAGTTTTTATCTCCACAACAAAAATTCCTTCCAACTTTTTTTCCTCTCTCCCTCTAATGCTCTTCACTTTCAAATGCTAATAATCTCCAGCTGTAAAAGGCTTAGAAGTGGCTCTAGATTGTTTGATCTTTGGCCTGTGATCTGCTTTCATCTCTCTGCTTTCAAATGTTACTTTAGATTTACTTTAACCTATTAACATGCTTGGTATTCATGAACACGCGCTCTCCAAACCGGCTTCCCAGCACCCGGGCCGCGCCCCGCCCAGTCCTGACTAGGGAGGGGAGTGAAACTCCCAGCTCCGCGGGAACTTTGGCGGCGCTGGGGGAGGAGGCCGGCTGGGAGGAGGGCGGAGGGGGACCCCGGATGGGAGGCAAAAGGGGGAGAAGGGAGGGAGAGGCAGGGGAGAGGAGACCAGGCAGAGAGGAGAGCGGGACAAAGACCCGAGGACGAGGCTGCCCTGAACGCGCTGCCTCCCGGCTGGTTGGACACTATCTAATCCGCGCTCCGCGAGCTGGGCGTGGGGAATGGAGAGACCCGAATTAGTGCTTGGGATTTCTTGCTCCCGCCCTTGTGCTGGAATGTCTGGCGTGTTCGTTTCCACAGGAAACGCGAGGCATGAATATGGATGAAACTCCTCACTGAGACCACAAGGGTACGGTTCAATTATTTGCCATATAAAGTAGCGCATGAGGATTCTTTGCGCTTGATCATTTCCTCTGTGTAAGTCTGGGGGTGCGCGCGCGCGCGCGTGTGTTGGGGGGCGAGTGGGGCGGCTGGGGAAGGGTCCCCCGCCTCTAGCCCAAGGCGCCTTTGATGGCCTGTGTCATTCAGACCCTGGGAGGGCTCCTGTTGCCACTGAGGGAGCCCCCCACGTTGCCACCTTTTCTCTCCTACCACACCCGCGCCTGCACACGCTACAGTCACAACTGTGACTCCACAGCCCCCACCTCACCTTGGCCAAGGGACGGAGACCCAGAGGAAGGTCACTGATAGGGGAGCATCGGAAAACCCTGGCGCCATCCCAAGCCAGCCCGGTGGCCTCTTTCTTCTGAAGCTGCTCTCTTGTTTGGGGAGAAGGCAGATGTGTGTGTCTCCCTGAGGGACAGCCTGGCCCTTCGGAATGGTGGTGGCTTTGCAGAGGGCATCAGGGGACGATGCTGGGTTGTGAGGGACTCTGAGGGAGGCCAGGGTCCTCTTGGACAGTAGCCCACAGAGAAAAAGCCACCAAAGCCACTGGGGAAAGGAGGGTGAAGATGGGGCTCATTGGAAGAATAAGAGTTGTCTTGGACCCCACGTTAAATATGCAAACACTTACACAAGTTGTGAGCAAAAGAAAAGGTCTGTGCATACTTTTTGCAATATCCGACACCACTGATAAGCAAAACAGTCCTTAAATAATCTGCATGTGGCCCAGCAGGCTGCAGGTTGGACTAGATTTCAAGTCCTAGGTGAGTGACTTAGCCCCTCTAACCTCAGTTTCCTCATCTATGAAATGGAGCAGCAATATCTCTTACTTCAAAGGGTAGCTGTGATGGCAAAAAATCATTCTAGTAAGGATTATAGTTCATTGACGCTCATCATGTACCAGGTACTGTGCTAAGTGCCTTATAAATATTAACTTACTTAATCCTCCATTAATCCTCACTTAATTCTCGTATAGCCCTATGAGGTAGATACTATTGTTAGTTTCATTTTACAGATAAGGAAATGGAGACACAGAGGGTGTAAGTAATTTGTATGGGGTCACACAGCTCGGGCTATAATGTTCATTTTAGACTTATTAGGCTTCCAGGTCACAGGACGTCATCTATTACCTCCTTCAATTCCTGAAACATCCCTCTGGGTCAGGATCACTGCACCTAGTTTACTTAAGAGGGAACAGGTCAACATCACACAAATAGTTCTCTGCGCTCTGGTCTCACACTCCTTATCATCAAGCTATGCTACAAGGATGCTTTGCAACTGCCAAGGGCTTGCAACTGCCAGTTATTATCATCCACAGATGTTGGGGATTTCTGCCTAAGAGAAAACTCTCATTTGAACTCAGCTCTTCCATTTACTGGCTGTGTGCTCTTGGGTAAGTAACAGCCTCTTTGAGCTGAAACTCAGATTTTGGCAACTTAGAGGTCTGGAGAGAAGGCAGGGTTCCTGGGCTATTCTCTCTCTATGATGTACTCGAGGATAAACCAGAACCTCTCTGATGTGGTCAATCTGTTGTTTCTGGTCCTGAACACAGAGGAGAGGGTGAACAGAAGTAACCCTGCTGGTCATGGGTGGGACCAGCACAGGGAGAGGGGACCAGGGACTGCCCATGTCAGGGGAGCACTTCGCTTGAGGTGCTTCTGATGAGGTGGCGGGGTTGGGGGGAGGTTTCAGGGGCCGAGTCCATTGAAGCAGGAGGGAAATGCATCCAACGTGCCATATGCCAGGCAATGCATAAGATGTTTCCATACCCATCAGCATATTCCAACTTCACTCCGACCCCGTGAATTAGGCTTTCATCTGCATCATCATTTTGCAGATGCTGCGTTTAAGTGACTTGAACGTGGTCACACGAAATCTTTTCATTACACTTCGCTACCTCCCTTGGCACTCAGCGGATGTAGATTGATGACAACAACCAAGTATTAGGTTGGAAAACAGCCTGGTGGGCCTCCTGGGACACCAGTGCCTCTGCAGTCCTGTTTCACCAGGCACTGGGCTTCCCCAGGGCTGGCTCTAGGTCTACTTGTGATCTGGTAAAACTCACCCTTAAAGCATTTCTCTTTTTATTCTCTCTGGGTTCTCTGTTCTCCCAGCTTGCCTGGTCTAGGAGCAAGCCCTGCATAGCAGTTAGTTGCCTCTGTGATGAGACAGACCCAGGCCAAATTTGAGACTCAGATTTTCTGTTTACTGGCTGTGTTCCCCCGGGGTAAGTAACTTAGCCTCTCTGAGCCAAAGTTTCCCCATCTGCCTAAATGGGGCAGTCACAATGAATCATGGCCCTCGGGGTGATGGGGCCTTGGGGGGCAGTTCCCTTACTAGGAACCCTTTGTAAATGTTGTCTTGCAGCATAGTCCATTGGGTTGTCTCTGGGGAAGGAATGGGCATTGCCAGAGCCTCTAAATCTGGGGTTCATCAAAGGCTCACACTGGAGGAAGGAAAGACACTTGTATCCTCTCCTCTGCTGGCTCCAGCAAAGCTCACACATTCTGCCGCTTGCCCTGTAGAGCATGCGGCCTGGACAGCAGGGGCAGTTCCCAGATGTGCCTGCCCTAGGAGTGTGGGAGGACCCTACCCAGCTTCTGCCTGAAGTCCCCCACCTGGAACCCAGGCTGGTTCTGCAGCAGCCTTCCAGATTGCCTTAGGAGTGGGGACGGCCCGGGGCTGATTAGGGCTCTTGCTCTTACTATTCTGTGGCATCCCTTTGACGCCAGCTCACCAGGAGCCCGAGGAAACAGGGAGGGGTGCTGGGCACTGAGGAAGAGTCCCCCCTTCTTCACACCACCCACCAGTCCTTAGTTACGGCAAAGAGCGAATGCAAATGGACCCACAGCACAATACCCAGAATACACTGCCACGCTTCCTAGGGGCTCGCTCTAAGTTAAAGCTGGGCTCCTCCTGGGGGCTGACATTTTCCTTGGTTCAAACAACATCTGCGCCTCACCAAGCTTGGCAAAAGATGACGGAGCCAGTTACCGCCACTGTAGACTTAAGGGAAAGAGAAGACCTAGCTACGCGGGGTCCCTCCCACACGGGGGAGGCTGGGCGTGCACATGCGCTCACACACGTGCACACACGTGTGTCCCCCCCATATGCACACTCATGGGTACTTCCCACATGCACACGTGTGCTCACAGGTACCTCACACACATGCGCATGCTTGGGAGCCCCTCAGTACCTCACACACTCACAAACACACACCTGCACTCTCTCAAGGCCACTCACAGACACCGCAACCCTTACCAGCACCTTCCCACTAAAGTGCAGACATGTGCAAACCTTTTCGCGAGCCCTTGGACAGGCACACATTTATGCATACGTGTGTCCTCCACGAATAACACACAGACTCCTGTGAAACAGAGGAGAGGGTGGCCCTTACCCCTCCCCATCTCATTCCACCCCATCCTCTCGCCTTCGCACCCCACACCCCAGATAGGGCAGAACCGGCAGAGGCTGCTGAGAATTTGAAATAAATGCATTCCTAGGAGAAGGGCCATCTTCCCCTCCAGGCTGCAGGCCAAATCTCCAAATGAAATCAGGCCAGGGAGAAATGAACAAGTGAGATGCCCAAAACAATGTGAAGAAGCAGCTCTGAAGAAACGAATAATAATATAAAAAAAAAAGGTAAGAGTTATTTTTCAGCTCACTGGCTTTCTGAAAAGTAATATAAAGTTGGGCAGCGTCTTCTTAGATCGACCTTTCTGAGCCGAGACCCAGGCCACTCACACATCTCTTTCCTCTCTTTCTATTACCCGGAATTTGTATGGTTTCATCTCCTCTGATTTTCTTCATTTGTGCGCCTGTGCAAACCCCCTGTGTCAGGGGCTTGTTCCTAACCCAGCGGCCTGCCATGCTGGGAGCCTCTTCTCCCTTGGCCTCCCGCGGGGCTGAGAATTGAGAGCCTCCTCACTCAGCCTGTCCCCCTCCCTGTCCTTCTCCTGCCCAGGAGGGGCTGTAGACCTCCTCCCTCCCCCACTCTTCCACAACCTGGCCTCCCAGCTGTCTTTGTTCCTAAGAAGATTCTCTTGCTCAGGCTTCACTCAGCCAGGGTGGGGAAGGAGAGGCTGGCTGGGCCGAGGAACCCAGGGCCTGGTGCAGGTGGGAGCAGAGCATGTATTTAGTGAACACACGAAAGACCAGATGAGTCAGCAGGATGAACATGTGTGTACACCCCTCAAACAGATCCACACAGATGCACCCGCACCCCTCTTAATACATGCAAACCTATGGACACTTCTCAAACACGTCTACACAAATGCATCGTGCATCCCTCAGATGCACGCACACATGCACACAGACGCACGTGCACTTTCCTCTGCATGGGGCCTTTTCATGCAGTATCAGTGTCTTTTCAGTGACCTGTGTTCATGCTCAGCTTCTGCTTCCTGCCCTGAGGATCTTGGGGGTATTTGATGATCGGTATCCCTACCAACTTTTGCAATGAACATGTCAAACATGAAAGTGGCAGCCCCCTGTGGAATGAAAGATGCCTGGTCTCCTCCAGACTAGGGGTGCAATGGCTTCTGTAGGACCCATCTGGCACTTACCTTAGGTCCATGCAGCAGAGTCAAACCATCTCTGCACTGAAATGGGGAAATGGGGGATGGGACGTAAGCAAAGTCACTGAATCTTTCTGCAGCAGAAAGTAGGAGGAAATAGCTAACTCTGACGCTGTGGGCCTGATGCATTCCTCTGTCTTCACTCACACTCAGTGTTTGAAGACTCAGAGTAGATGAGAGGCTCATGGCAGGACCTGGGAGGTGGACTACTGAGTGCTTGCAGTAGTAATAATGGACATTAGTGAATCCTGCGCTGTTTGCAAAAATATTTTCTCCTTCATTATGTCATTTTTTTTTCTTTTCCTCTTTTAGAGACAGAGTTTCACTTTATTGCCCTCCATAGAGTGCCATGGCATCACAGCCCACAGTAACCTCCAACTCCTGGGCTTGGGCGGTTCTTTTGCCTCATCCTCCCAAGTAGCTGGGACTACAGGCGCCTGCCACAACGCCTGGCTATTTTTTTGTTGTTGTTGCAGTTTGGCTGGGGCCGGGCTCGAACCCGCCACCCTCGGTATATAGGGCTGGCACCCTACCCACTGAGCCACAGGCGCCACCCATTATGTCATTTCTATCATCACTTTGTGACATAAAGGGGACGGGTATTAGCTGGTGGGCCTTATCTTTTCTTAGTGAGGAATCTGGGGCTCAGGTAGGGTGAGCAGCTTGCCAAGGGTAATAGTTAGGGTAGGTTAACCACTATACCATCGCCTCCTCCCACCCCGTGGGTTAGCACAATAAGGGTTTTCAAATGTGCTCCTCTTCAGTCAGGGTTGCCAGGGATGCTGTGCTTGATGCAGGAGGTCTGGAACCCAGGCTACTTCTCCTTGGTGGCTCTGCTGACTTCAGAGTACTTGGAATATCTTGATTAGGTACTCAGATGGGAAAAGTACCCAGTACTTAGATGGGAAAAAGTACTTAGATGGGAAATGTGAGGGTTGTAGGTGGAACTTTTTTCTGGGCCAGGCCTAAAGGCAGCGTGCATCACCTCTTTTCATATTCCGTAGGTTAGAATACAGACACACGTCTATAAGCGTGGTTGGGCAGATCCTGGTCTAGGGAGAAGAGGAGGATGCAGATATTGGCCAGACCTGGCAGGCTCCATCACACTCAGATTCACACAGCTAGCAGGAAAGTCCCCAGACCTAGGTCTTCCATTCCATTCCATTTGTTCTAGGTCTGGAAGCCCTTATGTGTATAAGAATCCAGTGGTGATGAAATAGTACTAATGATTAAGTGGGCACATTTTCTCATTTAATCCTCCCAACCAAGGGCAACGCCGCTCAGTAAGACGAAGTAGCTCGTGTGAGGTTGTGGTCGAGAGAGACTGTGAGTCCAGGCCCTCCTGCCTCCAGTCTTCCCTCTTCCTCCTAGGCTGTTCTGGCTCAGGATCAGAGGTAGGGTGGGTGGAGAGTCAGCCTTTATCCTACAGGAAAGACATTCCTGGTGAAGCTTAAGTCGGAAGCTCCGGATGTCAGCAGTGGGCAGAGTCCTTGCAGCCTGTCTGCCCCAAGGGAGCGTCTTAAAATATGTGAGAATCGAGGCCATCATACCTGTTCAGCTGCTAACCACATACCTGGAGACATCGATGGTGCTGAGAATTGATTTCCCATTGTAAGATCGTGAGCACTGTATCTCATGTGAGGAGTCAAGAGACATCTGTACCGAGGCCCCGCCGTAATTAACTGTGTGACTCTGACCATCTCACTCAGAGCCACTGGACTTCAGTACCACTACCTCTTTCTCTGTATACTGGAAACTGTAGCTACTGTCCTCACGCCAGACCTATCAGGCTACGACGGCCTCCTGCTTGCCCTCCCCAGCACCACTGGCTTCTCTTCAAATCCTTCCTGCACTTCCCTGGCACATAAGTCTTCTTAATCACACATACATTTTCACCATCCCTTTCTTCTGAGCAACAATTTCATGACTCCACTTCCATAAAGTCCAGACTCTTAATGGGAGTCCTCATATTTCTTTATACTCTGCCCCAGGGTTACTTGTCCTCATGGATCACACGCATTACCCTTGACCCCCCTGAGGGCAGCCAACACTCCTACGCTGTCCGTTTTTGGTCACCCTCAGACCTCATTGCTGGGTGGCCCTCCTTACCCCTTCTAAGATCTTTCTCTTAATCACCTTGGATCACCTTCACCACCTTCACCTTTACATCACCAAGTTGGCACCCTTACACAGTGCATCCCTGGGAGGCACCTTCGGCACTATGGGCTTCTATGAGTGTTTCTCGTCTTCGCTAGATTTTGAGCCTCCTGAGGGTGAGAACTGAGTCTGGTACAATCTGTACCCTCGAATATAACAGCCATTGGATGAAAGTTGGCACATGAAAGAATAATCAGAAGATAAGAGACTTTCTATAACATGCAAAGGTAAGATTTGGCTTAGAGAGCAGCATTAGAGTTGTCCTCATTGCTTCTATCAGCTGGCTATCAAGGGGAAGCCCCACATTGCAGTGGGGTGGGAAACTCCTGTGTCTATCTGCAAAGCTATATGGATGGGACTGCGCATCAGAGACATGCGCACTTCTGGCTGCCCCTTCTTCTCCTACTTGGAGGAATAAGTTCAGGCCTCCAATAGGTTAAGCTGTCAGGTAGAAACAAACTGGGCATGTGCATTTGGGGAGCATCTCCAATGGAGGCCTCTTGGCTTTCTGCCCACACACGGTCCCTCTACAACCACTAAACTAGAGGCTGAAGCCGGAGGAAAAGGTAATAGATCGGAGCTGGGATCAGGTTAAGTGGGCCGCTTTGTGGAGCTCATCCATAATCCTGCTGGAACCTGAGAACAATACGTTAATTAGAGCTGACGGCACAGCTCCCCCAGCCATCCGTCCTGGTTGTGTCTGCAGGGCCTTCCCCACGGACACACCAGCCCACTCCTGGCTCTGAAAGAGATTTATTCATTATCAATATTTGTCTGTGAGAAAGGGACCTGGTGGGGAGGAGATGAGATTCCAAGAGGGATGGGATATGAAAGAGGCAGAGTGGAACCTGCTGACAGCTGACAAATGGGTGTGTTTGGAGGCTGGGGATGGGGTGTTCCCAATTAGGGTGAGGCAGGTCCACTTGGTTGGAAAGGGGGAGAGGCAGGGCAAATGAAATTAGATGTTCAGTCAATATGTCCAACAAGAAGTGATCCTTCCTAATTTCTGAGGTTTGGACCTAGCTCACTTTAAGTCCCAAAGTCCCAAAGGATGGGGAGAGACAGTAAGGAAAGGGATGTTCACCTATCCAATATCTATCCCAGCACTTACACTTAAAATGCACTCAAAAGTGCTTGTTGAGGGCAGCGGTGCCTGTGGCTCAAAGGGGTAGGGCACCAGCCCCGTATGCCGGAGGTGGTGGGTTCAAACCTAGCCTCGGCCAAAAACAGCAAAAAAAAAAAAAAAAAAAAGAAGTACTTGTTGGGTGAATAATTGAATGACTTTCATGGAACACTGAGGGGATTTAGGTCAGATATGAAGAGGAATTCACTACTAATGAGCAAAGAGAAACAAGAACCAGAAAGACCAAGAGTGGGTCCCGGGATTTTTATACCCAAGAGTTCCTTAAAGGAAAGGGAAATGTGTTTCATTTTTTCTGAGACCTCTTATCTGTGTATCATGCAGATTTTGGAGACAATGGGAGAGGACCAGCCCTCCTCAAGGTAGTGCAGGAGCCTGGGGAGGTCAGAGGTGACACAGGACCAGAGCACCAAAGAGGTAGACGATCAGGAGCTGAGCAGTGGGCCTAAAGTCACCATGTAAGAGTGTCGCAAAAGGGACCAGACGGAGAGAGTGAGGCTGCCCCAGGGAAGTGACTTGCCCAAAGTCCTGCAGATGGTTGATTCCAGAATCTCACTGCTCAGACTGTGGCTGCCAGGTCAGCAGCATCCTGTGCAGAGCCTGGAATTGCTGAATCCGAATCTGCATTTGACCAAGATCCCTGCATTGATTTCCACAGCCCGCAGCATCAGAGAAGCACTTCTGCTAGATCATGGGCCTGAGGCTTACAGGCAGCGTGTTTTCAGGAGAGAAATGCTAGTAAGTTCTAACCCTCTCTGTCCCCTAACCAGCTGGTGACTTGGGGCACATCACTTTGGCACTCCGGACTTTAGTTTACTCATTGTTAGTATGAAATGACTGAGCAAGATCAGTGATCCTTAAAGGTTTAACAGTTGTCAGGATCTCCTGGGAGAAAGACAGGCTCCTGCTCCCAGAGCTCTGTGCAGGGCCTGGAATTTGCATTTCTGGGAGGGTCCCAAATGATGCTGAGTCCAGCCATCTGGGGAGCACATGTTAGTTGACCAGATGATTTCTAAGTTTCTTTGTGATTCCGATATTTGATGGGCTATTCATTCCCAGTTTAGCACACTGCCCTCTACTGAGCCTTCCATTGGAAAGAAGAATATCTCACCTCATGGGTGCCTGCCTCTTTCTGACTTCGCCTGCTGCTGCAGGCAGTAATGCCGTTTTCCCCATTCACCCAGGATTGATGAGCTAAGTCCTAACAAAATGCATGGAAGGCAATACAGGCAAAGTATTATCAACAAGATTTAAGAAGAGTCCTACGAAACACAGCAATAAAACCTGGAAATAACTATCCATTTCCTCCCGACAAAACATCTCATTTCCGACTCCATAAATGCTTCCCCCTCCGGATCCCCAGACCCATCTGTTCTGTAAGCATGTATAATTATTAGCAACATAAAGTCAGTTTCTATACCTAATGTAATTATTGGGACCCAAAATGATATCAGGTGAAGGAGGGGTAGAGAGGAAGAGGCTTGTTCACTGCAGACTCGGACTATTTCTTTAAAGAGAAAGGAGTCGTCGCACAAGAAGATAACGATTCTTTATGGTGACATTACACTTCCTACGGAGACTTTGGGGACAGCTTTGCAAATAAGACTTAGCTGGCTCATCTCAAAGTAAAGAGTGGTTTCCTGCCATGTGTGGTGGATTGAGGCCCTGTTGGGAGAGAGAAATTGGGATCACCATTCTCCCTCTGCTACCAACCTCCAGAGTCTCTGGAGGCCCTGGGAACATGGCCTTCCATCCAGAGGCCCTGCCAAAGTTTGTTTGTGTCTTTCCTTTGTTTTGTACTGCCTCTGGAGGGGAAAAGAATCTACAAAGCCACTCTGAGATATTGGCCAGCTGGGGAATTCCTGGTTCCAAATGGATTCAGGACTATTATCTTTGTGTCTTGCCACTGTGTCTTGAGGGAGCTATTTTGTCACCTGTTGAGCGAATGAGTCAGTAAATGGATGAAGTGACAGATGAATGAAGAAGGTACAGGTGATGACAGGAGTTGTTATTAAAGGTGAAGGAGCATACTCCTCAACATATGACTTATTTAACAGCTGGGAGGTGGAACATGAACCAAGGAGGCATTGTAGACAGGCTGATTTGGGGTAACTTTATAATAAGCAAAACAGCATTCTGACCGTGAGAACTGTCCAAATGCAGTGGCCCTTGTTGCCAGGTCGATAGTTCTCTACCACCAGAGTTTTTAAAACAAAGCCTGGGCAACCCTTTCCTGTAAGTCTTATCTTGGAGGCTGGTGTATTTAGTAGAAAAGAGGTGTAGGGGAGTAAAGAGAATATTTATTGAGCTCTTACTATGTGCCCAACTCTTTATATAATCTTCATTCAATCTACTCACCAAACCTATGCTGAAATCCTTCTAGCAATACAGAAGGCCAGCTCAGAGATTTATGTGACTAGTCCGAGTGGAGTCAGGATCTGAACCGATGCCTGCCTGCTCCTAAATTTATCTGCCTTCCACAGTGACTAGAAAATACTGTCCCAAGCGTCGAATTTTTCAGTACACTTATTGGGACTGAGCTTGATGTGCCTGGCTCCTGAACACACGGGCTGCTGTCACCACTGGCTAAGCTGTCGGTCTGTCTTCTGGATCTGTCCCTGAGAACTCAAAGCTCTCTTAAGGGGGCCTGTTGTGTATGTGTGTGGCTGGGGAGGGGTTGAGGGGGGGACATTTTCCAATGCCATTGTCTCCTGGCTTGAATTTGTTTGTTAAGCCGCCCTAGCATCTTCTCTGAAGATCTGCTTGTCTGCCAGAATCCAAGATCAACCTGACGGCTTAGGGATTTCATTCTAAGATCTGGAAATGCATGTGCCTTCTCCCCACCCCACACCACCCAGGGGAGGAGGTGCCTCTCCATCTATCATATTCACCACACTCAGGGCTGATTTGGGGAGCATTTCAACCGGACAGGGGCAGATGGCCTGGGGTACAGACTGCCATGTTGTTCCTAATGTCTACTGATGGGAGAATCCCAAAGGTGCTGGTGGTGCAGTCTGGAGAACTAGACGTGCTTTCTGAAGCGTTTCGGCAGCCTTTGGAGGCAGCTTCGTGTGAGTGTTTGGTTTGTCTCTGTCCCTTGTTCTCGTGCCAACCCCGACTCCTGCCTGACTCTGTGCCCCATCTCTGTCTCTTCTTGGAGCTGTGTGGCATGGCAGGGACACCTTCCTCATGGGCTGGGGGCGCAGACAGTGCCAGGCCACCACCTTTCTTTTCTGAAATCTACCCCTTTCTTTTTGCCTCCGCTTGCCTTTGCCTCTGGTTCCTTGCAATCCAGATTACTGTCATGCTGGGGGAGCCCCCGCGAGAGGAGGACACCAGCCAGGCCTCTGGGAGGGCATCTGTTTCTGCTGATAAGCACCCCTGACTTTGTCCTCCCCTACAGAAGGGTGGAGATGTCCTCCCCCATGAGACATGGAATTAAAACAGGGAACTGGGCTTTGGCAACTGGCCTTCTCACTGGCATGAGGCCTGCTCTGTCTCCATGGATTTTTCTCTTAGAGAGTCACTGTGGCCTGATTAAAAATGATTTCTTCTTGCAAAACAAAATAAGGCCTTGTCTGGTGTCCACCTCTCCGATGAGATGGGAAGTTGGAATTCCAGGGACCCAGACTGTAGTCAGTAGGAAAAAAAGATCCTGGGGTCTGAGAATTGATGCCTAAGGGAAGTTTTAGAGCAGAGGGCTGCGTGGAAGGAAGTCCTGACACCACCTGCCTTGGACCTGTGGTTTACCTGTCTAGCCTAGTGAAGGAGTCTGCCAGAGCCGAGGCCAAAAGCCTGAAATCAAGGTATTGGCTGGATTCATTCCTTCTGAGGATTATGAGGAAAGGATCTGTCCTAGGTTTCTCTCCTGGGTTGTAGATGTCTGGTGTCTATGTGCCCCAGTTACTCCTTTCTGTATGGATTTCCATTGTATCAGTCTTCTTAGGCTGTTATAACAAAGTAACACACACTACACAGCTTAAGCAACAGAAATTTATTTCCTCACAGTTCTAGAGGTTGGAAAATCCAACATCAAGGTGCTGTCAGTGGGGGGTTTGGCGAGGGCTCTTCCGGGCTTGCAGATGGCTGCGTTCTGACTGTGTCCTTGCATGCAGTGGGGGGAGAGAGCTCTGGTGTCACTTCTGCTTCTTATAAAGGCATCGGATTCAGGTCCCATTCTTAGGACCTCTTTTAACCTTTGTCATCATCTCCTAGACCCTGTTTCCAAATACAGCCCCACCGGAGGCTGTATCTTTAGCTTAGGAGTTTTGGAGGAAGGCTGCAAGTTAGCCCATAGAAGTAGTCATGTGGGATTAAGGCCCCACACTAAGGCTCTCACTGTAGTTTGATTATCTCTGTAGAAACCCTATCTACAAATAAGGTCATATTCTGAGGTATTGGGCCTTGGGACTTCAACATATGAATTTTGGGGACTTCATCCCATAACACTCAGGCTTATGCTCCCTCTTCCTTGAAATCCATCACAAAAGACAGTGGTGGCTCAAACATGTTCCCCTTCATTGACACTGCTTGGTTTTCTGGGGGGAGAGATGAGCAGAGTTCCCTCAGGGGCGCTGATTGCTGAGGCTGGACATCCAGGGCTTGGCTGCTTGACCTCCCCTCACAGCTGCCACTCTGACTCATCTGCAGGTGAGAAAGAACCATTGCATTCAGGTGGTCATTTGGGTTTCCCCAAGACATCTGAGCCAAGCCAGCAGACAGCAAGAAGGGGCCCATTTTAGGCGGAGATGAGGTTGGGTTATGCAGGAAGGGTTGGAGAAGGAGGGAGATATTTAGGAATGAATCAGAGTCTCTTTCATTCCAAATTTGCTGTCATAGGCATAGAAAAACACCCTTTACCCCCTCTTCTCCATCATGATAGGATTATCCTAAAAACACTTCAAGTAAAAGAGGGCTGTTTTCTCTTAAATCTTTATTTAAAGTGCACAAAAATCAGGATATTCTTTTCCAAGTTGAGCACCGCTCATATCTTTACCATTCCCCCATCATTTCCTCTGGAGACAGAGAACACAGGACTGTCTTATCACCCAGAGGTCTTCCCGCCATGAGGCTTTGAATTACAGAGCTGCAGGATGGGCCAGGGGGCTGGGGCTTCCTCTCTGTGTTCCTTCAGGCTGACCCACAGGCTACTACTGTCTTGACTCCTGCTCCTGTCACCTCCTGGACCCCAGGCCTGTCCATGGTTCTTCCTCCATCTGTCAGCTTTATGGTCCAAAGAGAGCCTGGGGATGGGAGTTAGAAGAACTCAGTTTACTTCCTATCCAGTCTAACTGGGTAAGGACGGAAAGGCAGAGGAAGCAGGTTTCATGTGGCTATCTTCCCTCTGCTTCTGCTGCACTGGCCAACATCTCTAGAGAATGGCTTCATCACGCCCTTTCTGTCTTTGTCTTAAAATCATAGACTCTGAGAGATGGGACGGTCTTTGGAAAACATGGAGCTCATCTAGTTCCTGGGTGCCTGAGTACTGAAGAGAGCCTTGCTGTCTATATCCAGGGACAGGGCTGTGCTCTCTCTTTCCCTCCTAGGTAGCTTGACACATGGCTGGGCAGCTCAAGATGTTACAGCATCTTTTACAATGCCGAGGAGGATTCTTCCTGTATTAGAGTTAGAAATAGAACCAATCGGATGTGTGTGTTCGTGTGTCAGTATGTATGTACGTAGTGTATAATAAAAGATTTATTATAAGGAATTGGCACACCTGATTGTGGAGGCTGACAAGTCCCGAGTCTGCAGGATAAATTTGCAAGCTGGAGATTGGGAAGAGCAGAGATTGTAAGTTCCAGTCTGAGGCTGAAGGTCTGAGAACCAGGAGAGCTGATGGTGTAAGTTCCTCTGCAGGCTGAAGTTCTGAGAACCAGGAGAGCTGATGGTGTAAGTTCTATTCTGAAGGCTGAAGGTCTGAGAACCAGGAGAGCTGATGGTGTAAGTTCCAGTCTGAGGCTGAAGGTCTGAGAACCAGGAGAGCTGATGGTGTAAGTTCCGGTCTGAGGCTGAAGGTCTGAGAACCAGGAGAGCTGATGGTGTAAGTTCCAGTCTGAGGCTGAAGGTCTGAGAACCAGGAGAGCTGATGGTGTAAGTTCCGGTCTGAAGGTGGACAGGCTTGAGAACCAGGAAGAACTGGTGTCTTGGTTCAAGTTCAAAGGCTGGAAAAAGCTGATGTCCCAGTTCAAAGGCAGTCAGGCAGAGAGGAATCCTCTCTCTCTTGCCCAGTGTCCTACTCGGGCCTTCAGATGACCGGATGAGGCTGCCCACCCATAATGGGGAGGGAGGGCAACCCTCATGACTCAGTCCGTAGATTCAAATGCTAATCTCATTGAGAAAAACCCTCACAGACACACACAGAATAAGTTTTGACCAAATATTTGGGCACTCTGTTACTCACTCAAGTTGGTACATGAGATTAGCCATAACACTTCCTTTCTCCTATCCCCTAATTAGTCTGGCCCTCCTCATCAGTTTTATAGGGGAGAAGGAGCACGGTTGTGTGGCCCAGAGTGTTCAGCCCAGCCGACTGTTTCCAGCAGAGTGCTCCAGCTAGGAGACCCCTCCCATTCCCAATAGGTCGTCTCTCCCACCACTCAGCAGCCAGTGCCCCTGGCCTCAGCTGGGCAGAAGGCCCTGTGTCCTGCCCTCTTTCTCCCACCATACCTGTGTGTGGTGCTCAGTTGGCACAAATCAGGGCTGCTCTGTCCAGAGAGGCTGACACTGGTTGGCCTATGCTTGGATCTATCTCAGAGAAAACAACTGGCTCTCAGGATAAGGAGGCCCCGTCCCTTTCCCTTTCTGCTTCTTGGTAAATCATAGCAAGCAGTGACTGGGGCCAATAAGAACCATGTCCTGGGACTGATCTTTGGAGAAAGAAAGTAAGCAAGGTAATTCCCATCTCTGTTTTCCTTCCCTCATACGGGCCTCTGAATGGGAGAAAGGGGGCTACCTACTAGATGCCAAGGCTATGCGTGCATCACATCCTTTAAGCTGCACAAACACCCCATGTGGAAGACTCTCATCTTCATTCGAACCACAAGGACACTGATGGGTGGAGAGTTTGTGTCACAAGCAGAGTCACATGGCAGCTAACTGCAGGAGCCAGGATTTGAATCCATCTCTGATTACTACACAACCCCTTTCTGCTGTGTCTTGGGATGTTATGTGCCAGTGCAAGCTATGGAAGCTGTATTGCCTAAGGGTGGAGGGGCAATGACCAGGTTCAACATCGTTCTAGGAAGCTGTATTGCCTAAGGGTGGAGGGGCAATGACCAGGTTCAACATCATTCTAGTAGTACCCATGTGCAGGTGCCCAGGGAGCTCAGCTGGCAGCCAGCCAGCATAGGGAGTCCCTGCAAGTGTGACACTGCTGTGTCATCTATTGTAGACAGTAAATGAGGAAGGGGAGGAGATGGTCTCTAAGGGCTACCTCCTCCAGCTCTGGGATCTTGAGGATGAAAGACTTTTGGCTGACATAGGAGGATCCCCAGAGCAGGTAGCCTTGAAGCTACTTCATTTATGCAGTGCTGAGGACAGGGAGAACTGGAGGAATGGGAGGCCAGCTGCCCCAGAGTGCCTTGTGGTCTGCATGCCTTGTCCTCTACTTAGAGAGCAGACAGGACCTTGCTGGCAGAGGAGGGGCCCGTAGGAGCCTTTGCAAATGGCACAGCAGAAGGGGAGCTCACTTCCTGTTTGTTTGGGACATTGACAGTACATGTTCTGCAGAGTCTGAAAAGGAAAGTAAAGGGGGGTTTTCAGATGGTCTTTGCACACGTTCTCCCCTTTGTTTTAAGAGGCAGCATTCGACAGGTGGGTTGAATGTTGGCCTGGAGGAGCAGGTGGGAGAAGTGGAGGAGCTGGCTTGTGTGGGATGAGGAGACCGAGGGGGCTGGGGACGGGTGATCTATACCCTGCCCAGAGAAGCTCCAGCTTTTCCAGAGAGAGAGCCAGCTGACGTTTCTGGGCTCCCTTGCTTCTCCTACAATGGACTCTCTAAAGGAATTGGTATCAAGTTGGAGAGTTGTGGGGCTGGAAGGGTCTGAGGTTATTCACCCCAACACCCCAACACCCCTTGAATACCTGCAGAGATGGGAAACTCAGTACCCTTCCAAGTGGCCTTTTTCATCTTTGCACAGATCCTTCCTGACCTGTCTGTCTCCTGGGAACTTCCATCCATTACCATTCCCAGGTCTCCTGAGCCCTGGAGCTTTTCTTCCCCTTGCTTGATGGCACTGCTGTCCACTGCTCCTGCTCTCTGACCCTACATGTGGGTTTTGCGGGGAGTACCATCATACTCCTCTGAAATTCCCTGGTGTACTCGTCGGCTCATTGCTCAGCTGGACTGTGAGCTGCCTTCAGCAGGGGGCCTGTTCTACCTGTTCTAGCCTTGTGATCAGTAGTAGGGGGCTGAGCATATGGCAAGTGCTTGATTACTGCCTGGTGGAAAGAAGGAAGGAAGGAAGGAAGGAAGGGAAGGAGGAAAGGAGAAAAGAAAGAGATTCACACCCATCTTTGATACTAGATGATGGCTTCCCTCCTAGGCGGGGTTCCCTGTCATTGTCACCTGTTCTCATCTGATTGGTGCCCCCCGGCATGGAGAACAGCTCCAGTTCCAGCCTTTGTATCTGCTAACCAAGCAACACTGGGGAAGTTCCTTCTCCGAGCCCCAGTTTCCACTCTGTAAAAGGGAATAGTAATCACTCCCCTTGGTAGGACTGTTGTGAAGACTGAATTGGACCGAGGGACATCAGGCCTTCTGTAAACGGGGTTTCCCAGAGGGATGAGGGGCAATGCTCAGGAACAGCCGCTAGAACCCTGATTCCAACAATCACAATGCCATTGCTGATTCATTTCTATGTGTGCTAACTGCTGAGATGCCTTTACAGACATTGTTTCAGTAGATAGCTTATAAGGCGAGCAGTTTAATGAGGAGATAGATTCAGAACGGTTAAGTGACTTGGAAAATCAGAATTTGAACCTAGATCCCTAATGGCCTACAGGCCCAACTATTCTTTCCACTGTGTCAAGCTGTTTCCTGTTAAAGGCAAGGAGGGTGGGAGGGGCTTTCTGCCTAGGGCCGGTATGGGTTGGAGGATTAGGGGGGCTTGATGAATTGGGGGTAACGGAGGTGTTGTACTCAAAGACTCTAGGAGAGGCTCTAAATCCTGTGACTTTATTATTTCCCACTTAATAGGGCAAAGCAAATACTCAAAGCCCATTCTTCTCCTAGGTAGGTTTTTAAAATCTTCCTCTCGCCCTAAGTGACTCATTTGCAATTGGATTCAGGTCTGCTAGCCAGGCCAATTTCTTTCTAAGGAGCCAGGGATGGCTGCATAAAGATGAGGGTTTCCAGGAATGCTCAGTGGGGGTGTGCTGGGGGGGAGGGGTTGGAGAAACCAGGCCGAACAAAGCAAGGAAGACATGGCTTTGAGGCAGTTACCAATTGATCATTTGACAAACTTTATTGAGCATTTATACGTGCCAGGAGCTGTGCTAAACCCCATGGGGTTGAAGAAACCACAGGCTCCGCTCTCCAGGAGCTTCCAGACTGGAGAGGAAGGCAGGATTCAAGGCAGATGGAAGCTCCTTCTGTTTATGAATGGGCAGGGGAGCGGGGAGGAGGGTGGGAGGGGCTTTGTGCTGAGGACAGAGGACTGGCTTTACTCAGGGAAAGGGGAGGGAGGGGGCAGCAACCTGGAGGCCTCTCTGGAATTCTCTACCCCAGCAGCCCCCTTAGGCCTGGTTCTCAGTTTAAGTCCAATAACTTTGGTCTCCAGTTGCCACCTGCCTGCCACGTTCCAACTCAATCATTCTTTGAAATTTGGAGCTGTAGCTAAAACGCCTTTGCCCTGTAACAGGATTTGCACAGCCTCCACAGCGGCCACTGCGTCGCTCATCACCTGCTGTTGTAATCTGCACCGCTAAGCCCTGGGCTAGAGGCAGAAAGCTTAGCTCGCCTTGCTGATTTGAGCTTGCTCTTCCTGGCACTGGAGCCCTATTTCAGGAAGGGGCGCTAATCCGCTCCCCCTCCAGCTCCACACACAGAGACATTTCGAAGGAGATACACGTGGCAGGGGGTGCCGCCTCCTTCCAGGAGGGGCTCTGAGAACCAAGCTCCCCCAGGAATTGTGCCCTGGGGTCTGTGAGTAAAACCACTCCGAGGGCCTTCTCCAGGAGTTGGTGAGAGAGCTGATGGGATGATTTTCCTGAAGATTCTGTTTCATGGGCCGGCCTCAGTGTCTGCGTGGGAGTCAGTGCTGGTAAAGGGAATCCAAGAGTGAGTTGTGAGCAAGACTGAGTGTGCGCGTTTACTCATTGTGCCTGGTTAAACACCTCCCATCTTTTCTGAAATCATAATAATCGCAGGTGTTTTTTTACCTTCTACTTCCATCGTAACACTTCACACTTCAAAGAGCCAGAGCCCCGCGCACCCAGGCAGTGTATGTGGCACAGAGTAGGCGTCCCTTACTGCTTGGTGCATGCCTGGGGACTAGAACTTGAGCTCAGCTCTGTTTCAGGCACTGTGTGCTTTAAGCTGGGCAGAAATGAGGATCTGATCACATGGGTATAAGGAGGAAAAAAAAGCAAGCAGGAAACAGGAAAGCCTTGTCAACTCCTTGGAGACATTGCAGGCCCCCCAGGCCTTCATTCAGAATGTATTTACTAACCCTGACACATGCCAGGTGCTGTTCAGAGATGCTGGGGGTGGTGGTGGTAACAGTGGGGCATATAGACACATATTCCTGTACCCGTTCTCATGGAAGGTCCTGGACCAAGACTGGGCAATGAGCAGAATTCGGCTTAACCTAAGAAATAACTTTCTGAGAACTGAAACGGCCCAAGAAAACATCCTGCCACCCTGTGAGGCAAGGAGCTCCTTGCAGCTGGAGTAGTTTGCACAGAGGCCACACAGGCAGACCCCGAGGATGCGGAAGACGGATAGCGGAGCCCAGGGATGCCCCATGCGCCCCCGCCCTTACTTCTTCAGCACACACTGGCTGGCTTCCAGCTGCCAGCACCTGTGTTTCTTTGCCCAAGAGCTTTCTCTGCTCCCAGAATCTAGTTTGCTGCCTGTTCAGCAAGCTGAAAGTGCCAGGGAATGAACGCCCCCGGGAGCAGCCCTCAACAGGTGACTGACTGTAGCTGGTCGACACATGACCCGGCTCCCTTTCCCTCGGATGGGATCACGCTGAGCCACGTGTTGCCACGGTTTCCTAGAGTTCTCAGCAGCATTTCGCTTTGGTTCCTTGCAGGAAACTTGCTGGGTAGTATCCCATTCCTTGGCTGCCTTCTCTCCCCTGTGTCCCTTCCCACTTCCCTTCTGATATTTCCTGATTTCACCTCCCAAATGAATGATTTCACCTGAATCCTGGTCTCCTTGTCTGCTTGTGGGAGCCCGTAGGAAGACAAGGGTATCCCTGCTCAATCTGGGAGGTGGACCTCTGAGATTCCTTCCATTTCTGACACCTGCGATCTGCCAGATGGACTGAACTTCATGAATGGCGTCAGATTCAACCCAGAACTCCCTGTTCTGGCCCAGAGATGGGGCACGGCACACTTCTCACTCACATGAGGAAGCAGAGGATGCCAAACCTGCCTCCCTGCGGGAGGAGGGGGTGCCCCCAAAGCAGTCAGGTGAGCCCCTGTGGGGTAAACCCCTTGCCACCTGTCCTCCTTCAGAGCAGAGCCCTTGCTTTGGGGTCAGATGCTCCATCAGAGCTTGTCAGTATGGTCTGTGTCTGCTCAGCCTTTGCCAGCTCCAGCTAGGGCTAGGGCCCCAAATCCGTCACTGCCAAGTTCTCTCTGTTTCCTGCAGATGATGAGTCAGGGGCTGGCCAGGCCCTGTCTGAAAGGCTTTTCTTTACCTCTTGTCCAGAGACAGCTCAGGGCAGAGAACAGAGTGAGCAGTGAGCTGGCCTCATCGTGTGCTCCCCAATCAGGCCCAGCTCCAGAGGACACAGGTATGATAAAACCACATTTTCTGGGTGGAGAGTAGAGGGGTCTAATTTGTTCTGTGGGCATGGGGGATACTGTAATAGGCAGCCCAGATCCCCCTTCAATGAAGAATTTGGTGAGCAGCTGCTGAAACAGTCGTCAGCAGACAGGCTTCAATGACCCACCTCTTCAGAGATGGCTTCAGCTGCAGAGAGCCTCCTGCTCGAGCCTGTGCCCCTCCTAGGGTGGCCGCATCCATGACAGACTGACACAAAAATGAGGAAACCCGGCCATCCTGGTGGGATTCAGCATGGCTCCAAAGGGCCCTTCTAGGCTCCAGAGCTCCTGGTGAAGAAGGCCAAGGCCATTTCTGGGCTGCATGCAAGCTGAAGTATGCAGCTCCCCTCCCCCTGCCCTGGCTTCCTTCCCTTTTTTCCCACTGGTGTGGCTACTGTGACATTTCTTAATATGTACCCTGCTGGCAAAACTCTCCCATCTCAGAGGCTGCCCCAGGACCCCACCCTGTGACAATGCGATATCATGCCTGCACAGCTGAGCCTCTGAATCAGTCTGCCAAGCTTTCTTCTTTTCCAAATTGTCACCTCTACAGCAAGCTCTCCCTACCTGCAGAAGAGTCATGGGCCAGGCCCAGGTCTTTCCCTATGATCTCGGGAAGGGACGTGTGTGGACAGGCTGGAGGGAGTCGGTACTTGCTCCCCCCAAAGCTACATCCCTTCCCCCAACGCGAACTTGCCACCACAACTTCCAGCTGCTTCACAGACAAGATGGCACAGTCATGGCCTCGAAGCTGCGTCTCCGGATCCGAGGTGCATTCCTGCAGCTAGAACTGTGAGGGGAGCTCGCTTTATTAGATCCCATTATAAATGGATGATTTGCCATCTCTAAGATAAATGGGAAACTTAATGCAGAGGTGTCCTGTCTGGGGAAACTGGAGAGTTATGGATGTTAGCTTTGTAGCTTTATGAAAGCACTTTCTTATGGAAACCGAAATGACCAAGATGAGATTGAATTAGTATGTACTGGTATGAGCTTTTTCTCCCCCTATCTATCTTGATTTTTTTCTTTTTAACGGAAAAGATTTGCCTCCTGTGTGAGCATTTGATAAAAATGCAAATCCCAAGTTTGGGTTTGGTAATTAGCAGGGTTGCCTCCTGGTGCTAACGAGGTAGCTGCATGGCTGGAACCGTCTGTGCGGGTGGAGAGAGAGGCGCCCTCTGCTGGCTTCCCTTGCAGGTGGTGTCTGCTCCTTCCCACCTGCTCTGTTCCCACAGGGAGCCAGGTGTTCCCTCACCTGTCCTCATAGAGTGCAGGTGGATTGGGTAGACTTTCTGTCCCATCAGCTGGGCTCCTGGCCTCCTTGTCTGAGGACAGATGGGGTCTCTCATCCCACACAGACCCCACTCTTTCTCACAGTGTTCCCCAGCCTGGTGGGGGGGGGTAAGGCTTTGTGCTAGCAGACAACACCATCCGATAAATGTTTTGATGCCAAGTGCAGAGCTAGACACGGGGGACACAGAGATGGGGACGCTGAGGCTCCTGCTTTTAAGGAGATCGGTCTCATTGTGGGGAGAAATGCAGATAGAGAACCTTTCCAAACCGTCTGATGAAACTTTCTGCCAGGAAAGAAACATTCCGTGTCTGTGCCGTCCCGTGTGGTAGCTGCAGGCTTCCTATGGTCCCATTGAAATAACTTGAGGTTGGGGGTGTGGAGAGGGACTCCAGAGTTGGTTCTCCAGCCAGCGCTCCTGGGATCTCAGGCAAATCGCTGTGTGGTTCAAGCCTCAGTTTCATCTTCTGTAGAATGGGGTTATTATAACCTGCTGTGCCTGTCTACAATATTAGGACCAAGAGACCTACAGTTCATCTGGCCCAACCAGCAGAGACCATGACTTCTCTGGTTTCATGGCTGGGGAGGTGCAGGATCAAGCCCCTAACTTCTTGTCCTGGCTTTTTGGCGCCAGCCATGTGTATGACATATGAAAATAAAAAGAAAGATCTTTGGAAAGTCAAAACTGTCTAAGCCCTGGGCCTTCTGCCACCATGTTGGCTGGTGAAACCACCCACACTAGCCAGGGTTGGGGTCTGGCCCCCACTTGAAGCTTAGAGGGCTAACCCAGAAGAGACCTTATTTGTGACACTAAATACTCCAGGCCCTGTACACACCCCTATGGTCAATATCTGCCCCAAATATCAGCATGATAAAGTAATTCTAAGAGTTGAGCTGTAGGAAGAGGACACAAAACAGAACATATGCCATGAATGAAATGGAGACCCCAGATTCCAGAGCCCTGAGAACTTCAGAGCCTCTCAGACACTTTACCAGGGTGGGGGCAGAGATGGAGAACAGGAATCAAAAATGGAAGGAAAGGAGGGTCAGCCCAGAAGTAGAATCTGAATGGAGCACTGAGAGCTGGGCTGGGAGCTGAGAGGGGCCAGAGCAGTTAGTCTCAGGTGGAGTCACTTGAACTCTAAAACACAGACTAGACAGCCTTCTTTTTACGATGCTAAGCACCCGGCCCATCCCAGGTTCCCTGAAGGGGGCTCCTGTAGGAGTGCAGAGTGTCCCATGGGAGGACCCAGGCTGCCTCTGTTCACCCGTCAGCCTGGGCTGAGGCCTGGGGGCCGCTCTTCCTGCAGGCCCTATTTCTGCCCCCACCATGGCCCACTGGGCCTCGGGGCTCTGCCAAGGCCCACCAGCCCCACAGTTGCCTGCATTTCTTACTCTTTCCAGTAAGCTGTTGGTGCTGGAGGAAGCTGCTTCCCCTATAATAGGAGCACTTTTATGCCTCTTGCCTACTGGTTCCTTTGAGCATGGAGAGGGTGAAATCTTGGCTCAGATGAGTTGTGCTGCTTCCTCCCAGTTCTGTCTTCTAGGTCTCCTCCTGGCTGCAGCAAAAACAGAGCTGGAAGAACCTTAGGGGTGACTGCAACCCTCTCCCTCTCCATCCCCACAGGACAGAGGAGACACTGAGGTCCCAAGAAGGCGACTTGCCCAAACTCACACCATGAGTCAGCAGCGAGGTTGGAACTGAAATTGAGGCTGTACAACTCAGTCAGTCCTTCATTCCAGTTTTTATTTTTTTTATTATTTTTATTTTTTGAGCCTCAAGCTGTCACCCTGGATAGAGTGCTGTGGCATCGCAGCTCACAGCAACTTCCAATTCCTGGGCTTGAGTCTCCTGACTCCGCCTCCCAGGTAGCTGGGACTGCAGGCGCCTGCCACAACGCCCGGCCATTTTTTGGTTGCAGCCATCGTTGTTGTTTGGCGGGCCGGGCTGGATTCGAACCTGCCAGCTCAGGTGTATGTGGCTGGCGCCTTAGCCCGTTGAGCCACAGGTGCCGAGCCTCATTCCAGTTTTTAAATGAATGCCTAGTATATGCCAGGAACTGAGCCGGCCAAGGGGATATTGCAGAGCAAGAGGACGTGGTCTACATTCAAGGAGTTTGCCTGGGCATGAGGGAAGATGAATGTACAGTCCTAGAGTTTGACAAGTGGTATGAAGGAAAATAAGAGAGCAACAAGCGGAGTGGGGGAGATCACTCTCTAGAGTGGGTGTCCAGAAGCGACGTGTGTACTTAGAAATGCAGGATGGGTGGGGACCAGGCAAGGAGCTGTTTTGAGTGTTCTGGGTGGAGGGACCCGTCTGCACACAAGCCCTGAGTAGGGCAGTTTGGTGTGCTCAGAGAAGTACGCCAGCACCACCATCCAAAGCCAGTGTGGTGGGCAGGTGCGAGAGAAAGGGGCAGGAGATCGGGGTGCGGAGGGTCAAGGCAAGGCCATGTGGCAGGCTTTCCTACTCAAGTCCTTTTCACCATGCTCAGTCTCACAGCTGAGTTTTTGTTTTTTTTTTTTTTTTGAGACAGAGTCTCACTATGTCACCCTCGGTAGAGGGTGGTGGTATAACAGCTAATGGCAACCTCAAACTCTTGGGCTTAAGCGATTCTCTGGCCTCAGCCTCCCAAGTAACGGGGACTACTGGCACCAGCCACAACACCCAGCTATATTTTGTTGCAGTTGTCATTGTTGTATAGATGGCCCAGGCTGGGTTCGAACCCGCCAGCCTCAGTGTATGTGGCTGGCGCCATAACCACTGTGCTATGAGCACCAAGCCACAGCTGAGTTTGTTTAGGTGGCACGGTGGAGGGAAAGGCCAAAGGCAGACCACAGCATCTAGGGAGGCAGGGACTTAGCAGAGGTGAGGAGCGTGCTCCTGAGACACAGGCAGGCCTGGGGCAGGATGCTGGTAAAGCTGCATTTGGCCAAGGCAGGGGACACCCAAGGGGGCACAAACACCTGGGGGAGGGGTCCTGATCCTGGCACACAAGCCATCAGGTGGCAACCGAGAGGGAAACAGACCAAAGAGAACTAGGTGCACCCAATGACTGGGGCCAAAAGGCTTGGTCCAATTGGGCAGGGCCTTTGATCCAGATGGAAGAGGCCGGACTTGAACCTGAGGCTGTGCCAAGCAAATCTTTGACTAAGCTGAGTTCCTCAAATGCCTCCCCTGCCCACAAGAGTCCTGGCCTGACTCTAAACAGTAGGTGCGGTGTGTGTCATGCTGACACACCAGTTATCTGGGAGATCAGCTGCAGAAGATGCGTGTGAGCAAGGTGGCAGGGCCAAGTTCAAAGGTTCCTCCGGAGGAAGCAGCAAGGGAGGAGATTGGGTGTGGGCCTTCCTTCAGCTTGGATGGAGTAGGGAGGGTCTGTCATTCCTCCCTGGGGTCTGGTTGCATATGGCCTGTGGCCCTGGCTGTGGAGGTCTGAGGCCACAGATGAGCCAACTTCCTGCTGTCAGTGTCACTGGCATGGCTTTGGTTTTGCCTCTCTGGTGATCATCAAAGCTGGACTCCAAACTTGGTTGACACAGTGCCCTCTTCCAGGGCAGTTGCCATCACTGAATGAGATACAGCATGTCAGGCACTTACCACACTGCCAGAGACGCTGTGCATGCTGGGTTAACCACTGTTAGACTTACTCTGTGTTGGGTCACGTCTCTCCCATTAACGCTAGTTAGCCTTGCTTCCATGCCCTGGCCTGAGCTCCTGGACCTTCTCTCATGACCGTGTCTTCTTCTCTTTTAAGAGCAAACCATGTAATACAGCGCTTCAGTTCTGCCCTTTCTGCTGGCCTAGCATGACCACAGGCATGTCACTTCTGCTCTCCAAATCTATTCTCTCATCTGCCAATTGAGCTTCTAAGGGGTATGCTGTAGCACACTGCTGAGCCACAGAGAGGTTACCTGTGTGTTGGGGTGGTGAGTCCTTCATCCCTTGAGATGCCTGGGAGGGTGAGGACAGCTCCTGGCAGGATCTCCTCCCCTGGGAGCCTCCTGTGCTATTGACTCTGGTGCTATTGACTTCCACAGCCAGGGCCACAGGAATCAGAACAAATAATCACCCTTTTTCTGTGTGCCATCGAAGAAAAAATTATCCAGAAGCCCTAGAAATCATTCCCAAGGTCTCCACTGGGATCATATGGCTAATATTCCGTGATTCACCTTCAAGTTTCAAAACTCACCTCTTCCAAGAAGTCTGTGCCCACAACCCTGTTCAGTGACATTTCTTCATCGTGGTCTTCCCGGCAGTTATGAGCTGCATTAGCCTGGAGTTAATTCATTTGTGCTTCTTAATGTGTGGCCCACAGGTTGCTTCTCATAACAATGACAACAGCAACTGCTTAGTGAGCAGAGAGATGCCAGGTGCCCCACTGGGTGCTTTCTAGTCACTCTCGCGAGAGCGCCCTCAGGTGTGCGTGTGCCATTGTGAGACTTAGATGGTTTGAAACATTGCCCCAACAGTAAATAGCCGAGTGAGCATTTGGATGTGAGTCTGTCTGCTCGACGTAGCCCGTGCTCCTAACCAGCTGGTAGGTCGCCCCTTGCGTGTGTTCTTTCTTCCAGTTAGATTGTGGACGTCCTCGAAAGAGGCAGCGTTTGTAGCATTCTTCTGTCTCCCCAGAGTTCAGAACTGTGTTCAATAGGAAGAGCTCAGGTGTCGGGCTTGTCAGATGCTTTGCTGTAAATTTAAAGTAAGATACAGAATGTTGACCTTGTGTTTCACCTGGGTAGGTGAGTATATGAAATCTCACCGGTACCAGGGCACAGAAGAGCCAGCCCATGTTGCCTGCCTGCTGGTATTTCAGGGTGAGAGGGTTCCCCCAGGGAAGCCCAGAGCTGGAGAGTGCATAGAGTTTGCTCCTCGAACCAGGTACCCACCCAATGACAATGGACTTGAGGGTTCCCACAGCTTCTCCCATAGCCCTGTCCCCTCTCTTCATGGGAAGGGAAAAGAAGGGCCAGTGACTGACAGCTAGGAGCAGTGGGGCCTGGCAGCCTGGGGTGAGACTCTCGTAATCAATGGCCCCGGCCTCCTGCCTCGCCTATCCAGTGGTACCCAGGATTGCTCTCTCAACCCTTCTTCCCTCCCTCTTTCCTTAGGGTCATTGTTTCCCTAGGGTGCAGATCAGACCTCACCTGGCCTTCCCACTGCTTGGCTTCTAGTTAAATCTGTGGGGGATTTACATCTGGACTCCAGGTGAGTTGTTTGTGAGCTGCCCTGGGCAGCCCCATTGTACCCTTCCTTCACCTGTACACCCTCAGCTTACACAGACGTGCTATGTGGTTAAGGCTCAAACAGTTCTGAATTTGACTCTCTAACCCTGACCTTGGGCAAGTTTACCAACATTCGTTCAATCAATATTTACTGAGCACCTACTGGGTGCCTCCTGCTATTCTGAGTACTGGACATATGTTAGGTTAGTGTATATGGCATGGACGAGTAGATACATATTCAGGCAGGTGGTCAGGCAAAGCCTCTTTTAGCTGAAATCTGAAGGGATGAAGAGAAAATATGGAGGAAGAAGATTCTATCGAGACAGCAGGAACAGCTTGTGCAAAGGCCCTGGGGCACAGAGAAGGCTGGCATAGTCAGTAGATTTAGAGCCATCGCCATATGGAGAGTGAGTTGCTGGCCACCTAGAGTCGGGGTAGGGAGACTGGTGAGAAGGCTGCTGCAAAGGTCCAGGCCAGACTGGGTTGAATTATGTCAGCTCTCTGGACCTTATTCACAAAATGAAGATAATACAAGTACTTCTCTTACAGGGGGGTCATGGAGATGATATAAGAAAAGTACTTGGCATGCAATAAATGGTAATGGTTAGCATTAACAAAAGGGGTGATAATAACAAGCATGAGCCTTCACAGAAGGAAGCCTATATTTAAGCCAAGAATTTTCCAGGCATCACGTTCAGCGGTGCTTCCAGTGAGTCAAGGATCAGATGCCAAGTGGCCCTTCTGGCCCCCCCATCCCGCTTTCTTAGTAAAGGGCGTCACTAGATGGATGCTCAGTGAGGGCTGTAGTGGTGACCCTGACTGGAGGGAGAACAGGTGGCCTTGGGAGGGAGGGCAGCATCTTCTCCGTGTTACGGAATCAAGCAAGAACGAAAAGCCCAAGCATTGCATGCTCGGTTTGTTCTTGGGCCAGGCCTGGGAGAAATTCTCACCTCTTCCAGGAAGCCTTCTGAGTTGGGAAGGTCTCTGAGAAAGGCTGGAGCCAGCAGGGGAAGCGAGCTAGTGTAGAGAAAACAGGGAAGCAGATTCCTCTTCTGTCTGACTTCTCAAAGCCCAAGGCAGGGATGTCAGGTAAGCACAGGTAGAGAGAAGGTGTAGGTGAAAGGAACCCATTCCCTGGCTTCACACCATCTTGGAGATGAGGGGATGAGATGAAAGATGCTGAGGAAGGAGTTGTTCAGATGCTCACAACTGTACAAAGACGGCAGCAGGAGTCCACAGCACAGTTCTGCTCGAATAAGCGTGTTCTTCTCTCCTGCAGAAGTCCTGCCCTTCCAAGTGGCATTAAGGGTGAGCTCACTGAGAGGCCAGGAGGGCTCCGATGACCTCCAGCCCCTGTCCCCGCCAGACCGTTCTAGTTTTCTGCAGTGGTGGTAAAGGGACATTTTATGAGCTCTTCAGTGCTCAGGTCCCACAGGGCTTTTGCCTTGCTCCAGACCATCTCTGATACACACATATATCTTAAAAAGGAAAAGAAAGAGAGAGAAAAGCTATTTTATTTCATTGCCAAACCATCCACTTTAAATACCCTTTTTATTACAGTATCTGCATAGTAATACTAATAATAGATCTTGTTGGCAGCTCTAATGAGGCTGGAGAATATAAGGTTTCCAATAAAGTTAATTGTTGCCTTTAATATTCTCATACATTTATACATGGTAAATCTTTAAAGGAGAAAAAACACTCTATTTCATCCCTGTTAAGCAGCCAGTCCTGGACTGGAGGGAGACCAGCTATGGTAGGGACGTGGCCTGGGAACTTGACTGTCAGGGAACTTGGATCAAGATCTCCAAACTTCTTCTTGGCAGTGAGAGCATGCGTTCTAAGCCAGAACGATCTGGATTTCACTTTGGAACTTTGTAGTTAGGTCCCATTGCTTGACCTCTGTCAGCCTCGGTTTCTTAGTCTGTGAGATGGGCCTCATGATAAACACACCTGGAGCTCAACACAGTATGTGGCAGACACGTGGTCCTCCACACGTGTGAGCTATTCTCATTATTTTAAACTGTTAAATACAATGATCACTTTACGTACTTACACACAGTAACTACGTGTATTGTTAATAGTGAAATAATTCAGGATATTACGATCACTGTTTTCAAACTTGAAAACAAACTAGAACATCTTTTGGTTAATCAGCTTCTCAAGGTAAGGGATAAATCAGGGTTGGAAGCCAGGATTCTTGATCTCCAGCCCCTCCCCCAAGTCTATAGCATCCTTACCCAACTCCAAACTCTCTGCCCACCTTGTACCCAGACCCACGTCTCCTGCCTGGGCCCTAGACTCACCTTGATTAAAATGCTAGAATGAAGGAGGCCTGTAGCCCCTATCATGGGACAGACACTCGCGATTCCTGTCCAATCTTTCCCCGTGGTCATAAATTCTCTTTGTTTTTCCTTTTTCTTGGAGAAAATTTTATGATTTTTACAGTCATAAAGAACAAAGAAGCATGGATGTTTCACCATTTATTATATCACAGATTTCATGTATTTTTGACAGTTCCATCACATTGCTGACATTACAATGTTTTTCTCCCAGGGTGGGCGAGTTGAAGGGGACATTTACCCCCAGGCCCCACCCTACCATCGAGGGAAGGGAGCGATGAGGCGAGGTGCCCCAGGGTAGGGACAGGCCTGGGTGACCTCCTGTTTCAACAAATGGATCACAAACAATGCCACCCCACCTCCCCCACCCAGCCCGTGTCCTCTTCTACACATCAACGCTTCTCCCGCTGGCAAGTGGGAAGAAATACTATGTGACAGGGTGGTTGCCATGGCAACCCTCATTTCCAGTTAAACAAACGGGCGCTGATGAAAGGAGTCGCGTTTGTGTTGGTTAAGGGGTGTGTTGGGAAGGGTGTGGGATCCTTCCTTCCTTCCTTGCTTGTTTTCCCCCTTCCTTACTCATTAACAAGTACTGTCTCTTTTTTTGGGAGGCCGTAGAGGCTCTGCTGGGCCAGGCACTGGTCAGGGTGCTGAGAGTGGGGAGTGCAATTTCAGCCGAGTGGGAGGCAGCAGGGACGGGGGCTCTTGGATGTGACAGCCAAGGTCATGCCACCTCCTCACCTCGCAGCCTTTGTTTTCCCTCCCTGCCCTGCCAATCTCAGGTCTGAGGTTCTCCTGCCCTCCCAGAGGAAGGACTTGTTGGGGGAAGAAATGGGCTGGCAGAGGACCCTGTGTCCCAACAGGTGGTTGGGTAATTAAGTGAGCTTTATGCACACAACACTGTTTTGCCCGATGTAATTGCAGTTTCCATATAAATAATTCACGGGAAATTATTAGAGTGAGGACATCGCCCGCCTCCTCATAATTTGCTTAACCGAAATAGGCTCTTTCATCATCTGCGTTGATTTGCCTTAAGACCATGCACTCAGCATCCTTCATAGGCCTGCTCCTCCGAAAACGAGAACGCAGAATTTAATTAAGTTATGCAAATCGGGCGTCCCCTGCCTGGGGAGAGGCAGGGTATTTGCCCACATGGCTGTGGGGTGGTGCAGGGAAGCTAGAGACAGGCTGTGATGCACCCCAGGAAGGGGCAACTGTTTGGGGTGGAGCCAGAAAGCTCCCCCCAGAGAAAGGGCAGCACCCTCTTGGAGAGTTCGGGAGCTGGACTCCATGCATGAACTATTCTGCCTCCTGACTCACTGGCTGTGTAACTTTGGGCGAAGTGCTTAACCCCACTAAGCCTCAGCTTCCTTCTCTGTGAAATGAGAATAATAAAGGCACCCTTTTGCTAGGGTGGAGGTGAGGGATAAATGAGAAATCTCATTAATACGGTCCCGGCCGTAACACTTCATAAGCACCTGCTCTCACCGTTAACTAGTTGATGATTGCTGTTGTTTTGTTGTTGTTATTAAGTATATTGGGCTCTGGGACTGGCTTCCACTGCTCTTGGTGGAAATATCTGGCTGAGTCTATCCTGTCCTCTGCCACAGTGAGGGCTAAACTTAAGACTTCCTCCACAGACTTCATGACCCTTGAGTGGCTCTTGGGTGAGATGGGCACAGTGTTCCTGCCTCCCTCGGGGCGTGTGCGGATCAGGAGGAATGTCTGCAAGGTACCAGGCTGATGCCTGCCATGTCACTTATGTTCAACATATGCTCATATGATTCTGAATCCAGGCAGGGCCTGCCTTAGCCTCCGTACTTTCTACTCTTTCTTTTCCTAAGAGGTGGTCCTGGCTTCCCCTTCTTGCAGAGACCCTTTCTGTCATACTCTGTTTTAAAGGATTAAAGGGTTTAATAAAGTCATCCACTTTGAGGCATGAGTAACTGACAAGCTTAACACCTCTGTGCCTCCTGAGGGGACTGCCATTTTCTTAAGGGCATAACATGGCTAATTTTTCTTAAACCAAAGGTTTGTTGCTTTAATTCGGGCATTCTATAAGCCTGCCATAAAGCAGAGAGGGGTTCCCCAAATCCCTACTGGAAAGTGGTGGCTTCCTTTGCAAAAGAAGCCCTGGGACTGGAAATGCGCCCTGCTGTCTGGTGCTACTCAGTGACTCTCTCTCTTGCTCAAATTCAAGCTCTGTCACAAAGCCAATTGCTTCATTCATTTAACAGACACTTATTGAGCACCTGCTGTATGGCAGGGATGGTGGGAAGCATTGGGTTTACAATAATAATCAAAATGGACACTGCTCCTGCTCTCATTGAACTCAAAAGCTAGTGGGAATGACAGTTAAGAGATAAATGGTAGCATTTCAAAATATATAGTTGCACGTTCTATAAGGATTATAAAGAATAAGAACAAAGAGCATCAGAGAGAAGAGCAGGGGTCTGAAGGGGTTAATGGAGGGATCTGTAGGGGAAGGAAGAGTCAAGCTAGGACCCAGTGAGAGGAGGGTGGTGCTGCAGAGGGAAGTGTGTGTTCAAAGGCTCAGAGGTGGGGGAAAGTCTGGTGCCCTTGAGGGACTGGAGGCAGACTAGTGGCTTGAATGACGAGGGAGACATGAGGTGTTTAGGGAAGTAGGCAGAGGTCAGGACTGGAGGATCTTAGGGCACTAGGAAGATGCAGATCCTGGGGTCCTGACCAAACACACACATCAAGAGGAGGCCCTCCAATACTGAAGCCCGTGCCTCCACCTTACAGAAAGAAAGGATCAGGCTGCCAGCAGGAGGGACCAGGGAGAATTTGGGGCTCAGAAACTCCAGTTTAGTTCTGGCTCTGCTCAATGTTCCTTCCTGTTGGAAGCCTTGGTGCTGTCGCCTGTAATTTCCTGCTGTCCTCCCCCACCCCCTAGAGCAGGGATTTTCAACCTGTACACCACGGCACACCAGTGTGCCATGAGAAGATCTTAGGTGTGCTGCAAAAGTTTTTAAAGATCATTAATTCAATTATTTTTGAAAGAAGTTCAAAGCACGGTGAGTATATTCTTTTTCTTACTCTCTTTTTTGATCACCATAATTTGGGGGGAGTTTAACGATAGGTTCAAGTGCACCATGAGATAAAAAGAGGTTGCCCCAGAGCCATGCTCCAGCCTTCCCTGCTGTGCTCTGGACCTCAGGAGGCTGAGCAGCACGGACTGCCTCAGTGGGTTCCCTGCTCTCTGACTAAGCCAATAGCAGGTTCCAGGGCTCCTGCCTCAGCCTCTTCTCCTACAGCTGAATCAAGGTTCTGGTGGCTGCTCCCTCCTAGGTCCCAGCCTAGGGGTGGCAGTGTCTCCCTGCTATTGCTAGTCCTGCAGCGCTGTACCACCCCTTCTCCTGGTAGCCCTCAGCCCTGCCCACATATTTGAAAAGTGCAGCCTCAGAGGGAGTGATGGTTAATTTTAGGTAACAGGTTGACTGGGCTATGGTTGCCCAGATATCTGGTCAGACATTGTACAGGTGTTTTTAGATAAGATTGACATTTGAAATGGTAAACTAGTAAAGCAAGTTGCCCTCTCTAATGTAGGTGGGCCTCGTTCAGTCCACTAAAGACCTCACTAGAGCAAAGAAGCAAAGAGGGAACTTCTTTTGCCTGAGCTGGAATATCAGTCTTCTGCTCGTGGGGTGGGACATACGCGTACAGCCTCAGCTCCTGGGTCTCCGGCTTGCCAGCTGCAGATCTCAGGACGTAGCCTACATAGTTCCATGAGCCAATCCTTCTAACAAATCTCTCTCTCTCTTTCTCTCTGTCTTTGTGTGTGTGTGTGTATGTAGTCATACATGTGTTACTTAACAGTGGGGATATATTCTGAGAAATGTGCTATTAGCGATTTTGTCATTTTGTGAACATTGTACAGTGTACTTACACAAACCTAGATAATACAGCCTACTATACACCTGGGCTGTATGCTATATAGCTCATCACTCCTAGGCTACAAACCTATATGGCATGTTACTGCCTAAATACCATAGGTGGTTATAACACATGCTAAGTATTTGTGTGTCTAAACATATGTAAACATAAAAAAGATACAGTAAAGATGTGGTATAAGCTCCATTATAATCTTAGGGGGCCGCTATTCTATACGTAGTTCATTGTTGACCAAAGCATCATATGTGACATATGTATGTGTGTATATACTCACCATATACCAATAGTGTTTGTTAACTACTATATTGTATCTTGTAGCTCTCTCTCTCTCTCTCTCTCTTTTTTTTTTTAAAGACAGAGTCTCACCTTATCACCCTTGGTAAAGTGCTGTGCATCACAGCTCACAGCAACCTCAAACTCTTGGGCTTAAGTGGTTCTCTTGCCTCAGCCTCCCAAGTAGCTGGGACTATAGGCACTCGCCACAATGCCCAGCTATTTTTTTGTTGTAGTTGTCATTGTTGTTTAGCTGGCCCGAGCTGGGTTTGAACCCGCCACTCTCAGTGCATGTGGCCAGAGCTGTAACCACTGTGCTATGGGCGCTGAGCCTCTTGTATCTCTTGTAATTGCAGAAGTCAAATGTGACTTGAGTATTACAATTTTAATACAGTATTTTCCTTTCTTAAATTATGTATACATTTTGTTTTGCACCTCTGTATATATACTGTTGGCTCTGTTTCTCTGACCAATACACATACAGTGTTCAACAAATGTTTGCTGACTTTCTCATCCCTCGGGTCCCTGCCAACTTCACACTCATCAGTTTGGGAATCAGGAAAGTGGAGGGGAGCAGGGGAGAGCCCCAATGTCTTTTCATCAGCACTCTCTCTGTTTCTTCATCACCCCCAGGCCTTAATTGGGAAGTTAGGATTGGGGAAAGGGACGAGACAAAATGATAATTTTCCCTACTGCTTCGGTACCTCCTCATGAATCCCTTTACCCTTTATTTTTAAGTTTTATTAAAATTTAATTGACATACCATAAACCGAACATATTTAAAGTATACCATTTGATGAGTTTTGACATATGTAAGTCGAGATAATGAACACATCCATCATTCCCAAAAGTTTCTTTGTGCCCCTTTGAAATCCCTGTCTCCTGCAACCCCCACCTCCAGTCCCTAGGCAACCACCGATCTGCTTTCTGTCACTATCGCTTCATTTGCATTTTCTACAATTATATAAATGGAAGCATACAATATGCACGCTTTTTGTCTGCCTTATTTCACTCAGCATAATTATTTTGAGATCCATCTGTGTTGTAGTATATATCAATAGTTGATTCCTTTCCATTTCTGATAGTATTTCATTATACGAATATACCACAGTTTGTTTATCCATTCACCAATTGATGGACATTTGGAATGTTTCCAATTTTTGGCTATTACAAAAAATGCTGCTGTGAACATTTGCGTAGATGTCTTCGTATGGATTTACACTTTTGCTTCTCCTGGGTGAATATCTAAGAGAGGAATGACTAGATCGTGTAATAGGTGGTTGTTTAAATTTTTGAGAGACTGCCATGCTGCTTTCAAAATTAGTGGTAACTTTTCACATTCCACCAGCAGCGTATCTGCGCATGAGAATTCCAATTGGTTCACATTTTTGACTACACTTGGTATGTTCAGGCTTCTTAATTTTAACCATTTTAATAGGTAGACAGAGGTATCTCATTATGGTTTTAATTTGCATTTCCTTGGTGAATAGTAATGTTGTATCATTTCATATGCTTCTTTGCCATCTGCGTATCTTCTTTGGTGAAATCAAGACTTTTGCACATTTTAAAATTAAGTTGTTTACTGTCATTAGTATTGATTTTGGAGATTATTTACATATTATAGACACAAATCTTTTATTGAGTATGTGGTTTGAAAATATTTTCTCTCAGTCTATGGCTTGTCTTTTCATTCTTTTAACATTATCTTTGAATAGAAGAAGTTTTAACTTTGAATACAAGTTTGAATTTTGATGAAGTCCAGTTTACCAGTTTATTCTTTTATGCAGTAGTATCTAAGACATTTTTGCCTAAACCAAGTCATAAAGATTTTTCTCTTAGGCTTTCTTCTAGAAGTTTGAAAGTTTTAGTTTTTACATTTAGGTCTATGATATTTTCAGTTAATTTTTTGCATATGGTATATGAAGTAGATTGAAATTTATAGTTTTGCATGTGGATATCTAGTTGTTCTAATACTATTAGTTGAAAAGAAACCTTCTCCACTGAATTGCCATTATAAATTTGTCAAAGGTCAGCTATCTGTATTTGTGTCTGTTTCTAAACTTTATTCTGTTACATCGATCTTTATACCAACATCTGACTATTTTGATTACTGCAACTTTATAATATTAATGACTCTTTTTTTTTTATTGTTGGGGATTCATTTAGGGTACAGAGACCAAGGTTACACTGATTGCATTTGTTAGGTAAAGTCCCTCTTATAATTGTGTCTCATCCCCAGGAGGTGAACCATGAACCATGAACCGCCCCCGCTCCCCCATCCCCCCACCCCATACCATGTACTAGTATCAAATGTCCTCGTATCAGAATTGAGTACGTTGGATTTTGCTTCTCCATTCTTGTGATGCTTTAGTAAGAAGAATGTGTTCCACCTCCATCCAGGTTAATAAAAAAGATGTGAAGTCGCCATCTTTTTTAGTAGCCAAATAGAATTCCATAGTCTACATATACCACATCTTGTTAATCCATTCCTGGATGGGCGGGCATTTAGGTTTTTCCCACAATTTGGCAATTGTAAATTGAGCTGCAAGATCTGACGCACTAAGGCAATAACTTTGTTTTTGAGACAGAGTCTCACTCACAGATGCCTCAGGCTAGAGGTCTGTAGCATCATAGCTCACAACAACCTCAAACTCCTGGGCTCAGCAATCCTCTTGCCTCAGCCTCCTGAGTAGCCGAGCCTACAGGTGTGCACCACCACACCCAGCAATTTTTCTGTTCTTAGTAGAGAGGGGGTCTCACTCTTTCTTGCGTTGGTCTTGAACTGCTGAGCTCAAGCAATCCACCTGCCTCCTCCTCTCAGTAATATTAATAACTCTTAAAAGCAGGCAATACTAATCCTCTAACTTTGCTCTTCTTCTTCAAACTCGTGTTGTCTATTTCAGGTTTTTTAGAATCAGTTCATCACTTTCTACTAAAAAGTGTGCTGGAACGTTAATTTTGATTCCATTGGGTGAATTGGGGGAGAACTGACATTTTAGCAATATTGAATCTTCCAACCCTTAGACATAGTAATATATATATATAGTAATATATATATATATATACACCTTCATATTTTTGAGTGTTTAAACATTTATCTCAGTAACATTTCAGGGGTTTTGGTGTAGATGGTTTTCACAACTTTTGCAGATTTTATTCTAAATGTTTCACATATATTTCACAAAATATATATATATATATATATTTTGCTGTTTTTGGCCAGGGCCAGGTTTGAACCCATCACCTCTGGTATATGGGGCTGGTACCCCAATCCTTGAGCCACAGGCGCCACCCTAAATGTTTCATATTTTTTTAAGCTCTTTTAAACATTGTTTTCTCAATTTCTATTTTTGATAATTCATTGTTGGTATACAAAACAATTATTTTTGTATATTTATCTTGTATCTTTCAACCTTGATAAACTCACTTATCAGTTCTGGTGGCTTTTCATGGATTCCATTGAATTTTCTATGTGAACAACCACTTTACAAATAAAGACAGTTATTCTCCTTCCTTTCAATCTTAATCCCTTTTGTTTTTTTCTGTTCTTATTACTCTGGTTAGAATTTTCAGCATAATGTTGAATAGAAGAGGACTCATTTGTCTTGGTCTTGGTGATACATGTGTATGTGTGTGTGTGTGGGGGGGGAACATTGACCGTTTAAAAAAATTTTTTTTATTGTTTTTTGAGACAGAGTCTCACCATGTCACCCTCGGCAGAGTACCATGGTGTCACAGCTCACAGCAACCTCAAACTCTTGGGCTTGAGCAATCTTCTTATTTTAAAATATTTATTTCTTTATTTAGTTGAGATAGAGTTTCACTATGCTGCCCTCGGTAGAGTGCTATGGCATCACAGCTCACAGCAACCTCAAACTCTTGGGCTTAAGTGATTCTCTTGTCTCAGCCTCCCAAGTAGCTGGGATTACAAGTGCCTGCCACAACACCTGGCTAGTTTTTGGTTGCAGTTGTCATTGTTGTTTAGCAGGCCTGGGCTGGGCTCGAACCTGCCAGCTTTGGTGTATGTGGCTTGTGACCTACTCACTGAGCTCTGGGCACTGAGCTAGCATTGATCATTTTTATAGATGCCTTTCATTGGATTGAGAAAGTTCTCTTCTATTGCTACTTTGCTATGAATTTTTGTCCTGAATGGATTCTGGATTTTATTAAATGCTTTATCTACATCTATTGGGATCCTATGGCTCTTCTTTTTAAAATTAGTTCCTGTGGTGAATTACATTGATAAATATTGGATGTAAAACCAACTTTGCACTCCTGGGCTAAATCACACTTAGTCATGATTATTACCTTTTATTATTATTACCTATTATTGTTGGATTCAGTTGGCTAGAACTTTGTTTAGAGTTTTTAAAAATTGTGATATTGATTTGTGGCTTTATTTTATTGTCGTTGTCTGATTTTGATATTTGAGTATCACTGACCTCAGGGTGAGCTGAGGAATATTTCTTCCTCTTCAATTATCTGGAAGTGTGTAAAATTTTTTTTATCTTTAAATATTTGGAAGATGTCACTAATGAACCTATGTGGTTCTAAAGTTTTGTTTGAAGATTTTTAACTTCAAATTCAATTTCTTTAATAAATGTGAATCTATTCAGGTTATCTGTGTCTTTGTTAGTTAGAGTTGGTAATTTGAGTCTTTCAGTTTACCAGTTTTATCTAACTTGCTGAATTTATTGGTGTGTAGTTGTTGGTGATATGCCCTTTTTATTCTTCAATAAATGTGGAATCTGTTACAGTGCAAAGTCTCTCATTTTTTATATTGTTAATTTGTGTCTTCTCTGTTTTTACTTATCAGCCTGGTTAAGCATTTATCAATTTTATTAATGCTCTCAAGAAAGCAATTTTGATTTTATTGATTCTCTCCATTGTTTTTATGTTTTCTATTTCATTGATTTCTGTTCTAAACTTTATTAGTGGTGTTTATCCTATCGCTTACTTTGGGTTTAATTTACTAAGTTTCTTATGGTGGAAGCTGACTTCTCTGACTTGATGCTTTATTTTTTTCTAATGTAGGCATTTTGTATTATAAATAACCCCCCTCCCTCTCACACTTGCTTTAGTGGTTTCCCACCATTTTGATTAGATTGTATTTCTTTCTTTTATTTTTCAGTTCAAAATGCTTTCTAATTTCCTTTTTGGGTTCTCTGTGACTCATGGGTTATTTAGAAGTGTATTATTTCGTTTCAAAATATTTGAGAATTTTCCATAAATATTTCTGTTATTAATTTTTAATTTAATCTAATTAAGTTGAGAAAATGACTCAAGCTATTTTATATTTATTGAGATTGGTTGGTGGTACAGAATGTGTTCCATCTTATGAAACACTCTTTCTGCACTTGAAAAAGATTGCATTCTGCTTTTGTTAGGTGGAATGTTCTATAGTGTTAATTGGGTCAATTTGTTTGATATTGCTATTCAAATATTCTATGTCTTTTATGATTTTTTGTGTACTTACTCTATCAATTACTGAGAAAGAAGTATTTTAATTTCTGACTATAATTATGGATTTGCCCATTACTTTTTGTAGTTCCACCAGTTTTTGCTTTATGTCATTTGAGACTTTGTTATTAGGTGGATAAACATTTAGGATTGTTATGTCCTCTTAATGATTTGACTCCCCTTTTCATTATGAAATAAACTTAAAGAAAAATGTCTCTAGTAGTATTTCCTGCACTGAAGTCTACTTTGCCTTCAATACAACCACTCCAGTTTTCTTTCTTTCTTTTATCACAACTTCATTGAGATGTGGTATGCAGCATAAATTCACCTACTTCAAGTGTACAATTCAGTGGTAGTTTGTATATTTACAGAGTTATGCAACCATCATCATAACCTAATTTTAGAATGTTTTTATTATCCATTAAAGAAATCTAATACCAATTAGCAGCCACTCCCACTTACTGCTCCTCACACCTTCAGCCTTCGGCAACCATTCTTTTTTTCAATTTTTATAGATTTGTTTATTTTGGACATTTCATATAAATGGAATCATACAATATGTAGTCTTTGCACTTGGGGTTTTATAAACTATTTTTATTTGTAGTTTTTGGCCGGGGCTGGGTTTGAACCTGCCACCTTCATTATATGGGGTCAGCCCTCTACTCTTTGAGCCACAGGCGCCACCCATATTTTTTAATCAAAATTTTTATTTTGAGAAAATTGTGGGTGCATTTGTAAGAAATAGGACAGAGAGGTCACATGTGCCCTTTAATCAGTTTCCTCCAATTATAACATCTTGTAAAAGTTTAATATACTATCATAGCCAAGCTGTGCGTAGTGACACAGTCAAGATAACAGAACAGTTCTGTCACCACAAAGATATCTCGTGTTGCCCTTTTATGGCTATAATCCACTTGCCTCACATTTCCACCTCTTCCCTAACCTTTGGCAACCACTAATCTATTCTCCATTTCTACAATTTTGTCATTTCAAGAATGCCATTATGAGTGGAATTATGCAGTGTGAAACTTTTGGGGATTTTTTTATCTCATTCATCATAATTCCCTGGAGGTTATTGCAAGTAAGAGTAGTTTTGTTTCTTTTAATTGCTGAGTAATATTCCATGACTGGATATACCACAATTCATTTAACCATTTATTTATTGGAGGGCATCTTGGTTGTTCTTGGTTTTTGGATATTGTGAATAAAGTTGCTATAAACATTCATGTCCAGGTTTTGTGGAGAATAAGTCTTCATTTCTCTGGGATAAATACTCAGGAGTCTAATTGCTGGGTTGTAAAGTAGTCACAAGTTAGTTTTTTTAAAAATGGCCCAACAATTTTCCTGAGTGTCTACTGCTTTACATACCCACCATTAATGTCTGAGTGATCCAGCTTTCCTATACCCTCGCCAGGGTTTGGTGCTGTTGCTGTGTTTTAATTTTATACATTTTGATGGCTGTGGAGTGATATTTCACTATAGTTTTAATTTACATTTCCTTAAAGGTTAATGACGTTAGATATATTTTCATGTGCTTATTTTCTATCTGAATATCTTCAGTGGTGAAATTCCATTCCATGTCTTATGTCCATTTTCAAATTAGTTTTTATATTGTTGACTGTTCGGGGTTCTTTATATAATATATTCTAGACATAATCCTTGATTTTGTTTGAGGTTTGTGAATTATTTTCTCTCACTTTCTAGCTTATGTTCTCAATCTTTTCATAAGATCTTTTATAGAGCAAAAGTTTTGATTTTCTTTTTCTTTTCTTTTCTTTCTTTCTTTATTTTGGGGGGGGCGAGACAGAGTCTCATTATGTCACCCTTGGTAGAGTGCTATGGCGTCACAGCTCACAGCAACCTCTATCTCTTAGGCTTAAGTGATTTTCTTCCCTCAGCCTCCCAAGTAGCTGGGACTACAGGTGCCTGCCACAATGCCTGGCTATTTTTTGTTGCAGTTGTCACTGTTGTTTAACTGGCGCAGCCTGGGTTCAAACCTGCCAGCCTCAGTGTTTGTGGCTGGCTCCATCACCACTGTGTTATGGGCTCCAAGCCAAAAGGTTTTAATTTTCATAACATCTAATTTATCACTTTTTCATTTTTTAATCTTGGTTTGGCATCAAGTTTAAGAATTCTTTGCCTTGCCCTAAATTTTCTTCTATTTTTTCTAAGTGTTTTATAGTTACATAGTTTACATTTAAGTCTGTGACCCATTTAAATTACTTTTTGTACAAGGTGTGAAATTTAGGTTGCTTTTCTTTGTCTTTTTCTTTTGTCTATAGATGTCCAATAGCTGCAACACCATTTGTGGAAAAGGCTATTTTTCCTCTCTTGAATTGCTTTTGTACCTTTGTCATAAATCAATTTGGCATATTTGTGTGGGTCTACTTCTGGATTCTCTATTCTGTTCTATTTATCTTTCTGTCTATCTCTGCGCCAATACCACACAGTCCTGATTATTGTAGTTATATAAGTCTCAAAATGAAGTAGGCTTATTTATTCTACATTATTCTTCTTTTTCAAAACTGTTTCAGCTATTCTAGTTTCCTTATCTTTCCATATAAATCTGAGAATAATCTTGTCTATATCTATAAAAGATCAGAATTTTGTTCAGATTTTTGTCAAAACTATACATTATTGGGGGAGAATTAACATCTTTGTTAAGTCTTCCAACCCATAAACATTGATATCTCTCCATTTATTTAGATCTTATTGATTTCTTTCATTGACACTGTGTAGTTTTTAAGCATACAAACACTGCACATGTTTTATTAGATTTACATCTAAGTTTTTTTTTCATGAGTTATGGTGAATGGCATTATATTTTAAATCTTAATTTCCTTGTATTTGTTGCTAGGATATAGAAATGCAATTGATTTATGTATGTTTATCTTGCACCATATCATCTTGCTTAATTTACTTAGTAATTCTAAAAGTTTTCTGTAGACTCCTTGGGATTTATACATATTTATACATAGGTTATCATGTTATCTACAAGTAGGGGCAGTTTTATTTCTTCTGTTTTCAACTTCATGCATTTTATCATTTTTTTCTTGCCTTATTACACTGGCTAAACCTTCTAGCATTATGTTAAATGAGAGTGGTGAGAGAGGATAGCCTTTCCTTGCACCCAGCTTTAGGGGGAAAGTGTTCATTTGTATATCATTTAGTATGTTAGCTGGCTAGCTGTAGTCTACCTAACTAAGGAAGTTCTTCTCTATTCCTATGACTCTGAGAATTGTTATTATTAGTGGGCATTAAATTTTTTCAAATGCTTTTTCTGCATTGATTGCTACAATAATATGAATTTTCTTCTTTATCCTGTTAATATGGTAGATCACACTGATTAATTAAATTTAAATTTAGAAGCTGATAGAAGATGACAGTCATCTACAACACTCAATTTCTTGCTTTTATATTTATTAAACAGCCTAATTGATTTTACAAGTAAATGTTAAGTTTGAACTTATATATTTGAATTAATTCAGAATATTGTTTGTGTCAGACCCTTTTAGAATTGCTATGTGTTTTCTAGTGGATTAATTCTACTATCATTACACTTCTCTGGTAATTTTGTTTGCTCTGGTATACTTTTTCTAATATTAATATAGCTTTACCTGCTTTTAATAGATTTTTTGTTTATTTGTCATTTTTTATTCCTTTACTTTTAATCTTTTATATCATTATATTTAAAGTGAATTTCTTGAAGATAGCATATGGTTAAGTGTTGTATATTTATCCATTCTTTTTTTTTTTTCAGTGAAACAGAATATAATCCAGGTACACATCCATAATATATGGTTAATTGATTATAGATATATATTCATTATAATGGTCAATTTGATTTTCAACAAAGGCACTAAGACAATTCAAAGGGGACTGAAAAGTTTTTTCAGCCAAGGGTGCTGGAACATACACACAACCTAATTCAAGATGAATTATAGACCTAAACATTAAAGACTCCTAGAAGAAATTCTAGAGGACTAGCTCCATGACTTTGGAATAGGCAAATATTTCTTTTTGTTATTTTTTTTTTTAGGCAAATATTTCTTAAGAGACAAAAAAGCTCACCATAAAAAAAGGTTCAGTAAGTTGGATTGCATCAAAGGAAACATTTCAGTTCACAAAAATATTCTATTAAGAAAAGAAATAAGCAAGCCACATACTGGAGGAATATACTTGCAACACATATGTCTGCAAAAGGATTTATAACCAGAATATGAAAATAATGCCTACAATTCAATAAAAAAGAGATGGTCTGACTGAAAAATGGTCAAGAAAAAATTTTTTTTATTAAATAATAGCTGTGTACATTAGTGAAATCATGGGGTACAGTGTGGGGGCTTCATATACAATCCAAAATATTTTCATCCAACTGTTCGACATAACCTTCATGGAATTTTCTCATTTATTGTGTAAAAACATATCTGTTCTGCATTTAGTAGGTTTCACTTGTCCCTTCTAAGATGCACCATAAGTGTGATCCCACCATTTACGCTCTCTCCATATCCATTCTTTTAATTGGCATATTTATGTCATTTATATTTAATGTGATTATTGATATATCAAGGGTTAAGTGTGTTTCTTTTTTATGTTTTCTGTTTCTCTGTTTTCTTTTTTATATTTTCATTCAGGTTGATTAAACTTTTTTTTTTTTTTTTTGAGACAGAGAGTCTCACTATGTCACCCTCGGTACAGTGCTATGATAATAATAGTATTTTTCAGTGTATATATTTGTATAGATTTTCTAGTGATTATTCTAGTTATCATATTATATATGTATAATCTCCTAAGTATACTTAAGTTATTATTGCTTCAATTACAGTGAAATATATAAAATTTACCTCCTTTTATATTTCTTTACCTTTCCCAATTTATAAAACAGTTGTCTTTAAAAGTTCCTCTACATACATTCAGAACAACATAAGACAATGTTGTAAGTTTTGCTTTAGCTTTCAAACATAATTTAGAACACTTGAGAGATGACAAGTCTATTGAAGTTACCTGTTTTTGCTTACTATGTTCTTTCTCCTTTCCTGACATACCAAGGTTTCTTTTCATCTTTTCCATTCTGTTTTGAGAATTTCTTTCAGTTGCTCTTTTAGTATAGGTCTCCTGGCAACAAATTTTCTTAGTTTTCTTTTTTAATACACTAATTTTTTTTTCAATGCTTCAAAGATAGTTTTTGCAGATATAAGTTATATACTGCTGAGCCATAGGATTTGGGGTTGATGGTTCTTTTCTCTTGGTACTTGAAAACTATTGTTCCACTTCTGTTTGGCCTGCATGGTTGCTGATGGAAAACTTGTTATAATTTGAATTGTTTCTCTATTATAGGTAAGGTGTCATTTTTCTCTGGCTGCTTTCAAGAGTTTGTCTTTAGTTTTCAGAAGGTTAATTCTGGTGTGTCTTGATGATGGTATCTTGTTTGGGATTTGCTCAGCTCCTTGAATCGATAGATTTTTATCTCTTGACAAATTCGAAAAGTTTTTTAGTCGTTATTTCTTGAAGTGTTGAAGTGTTTTTCCACCTTGTACTCTTTCTGTATTTCTGGGACTCTGATAATATAAATATAAAATCCTTTGTTATATTTCCTCTGGGACTTTGTTTTATATGTGTGTGTGTATAGTTTTTTCATCTATATTCTTGAGTATTTTTTATAATTCCATTTTGTCTCCCCTATATCTTACTAGAAAAAGCTATATTTTATTTTTATTGGCTATTGTAAGGTTCAAAATACTCTTACCTCATCATAGTTTACTTTCAAGGGATAGTATACCATTTAAAATACAACATAAGAAAAATAACTTAAAAAAATACAATATAAGGACCTAACAATAGTATACTTGCACTTTCTCCTTCCACTTTTTGTGTTGTTATTGTCACATATTTTACGTATGTTATAAATCCACCACATTACTATTACTTCTGTTAAGTCAATTATTTTGTAAAGACATTTAAACAGTAAGAAAGAGGCTCACATATTTGCTCACATAGTTATCATTTCCAATGCTCTTAATTTCTTTGTGCAGATTCATATTTCCTTCTGGTATCATTTTCCTTCCATTTAAAAGATGTTCCTTAATTTTTATTATAGTGTGGATATGCTAATGATGAATTATTTCAACTTAGTATGTCTAAAAGAATCTTTATGTTGCTTTTGTTTTGGAGAAATAATTTTGCTGGAAAAGAACTCTATGCTGATGATTTTTTCTTTCAGTATTTTAATTTCTTGCTCCATGGTCATCTTGTTTGCTTCATTTCCAATGAGAAATCTGCTGTCATCTTTATTTTTATTCTTTCATACATGGCAAGTATTTGGATTTTGATGTTCTCACTGTAGTTTTTTTTTTTTTCCTTTTTCGTGTTTCTTGTGCTTGGGGGTCACTGAGCTTCTTGGATCTGTCAATTAACAGTTTTATCAAATTTGGGAAATGATTGGATGTTATTCAAATATGTTTTTTCCTCTCTCTCTTTCCATGAGACACCAATGTTAAATATACCAGGGTATTTGAAGTTGCCCCACGCCGTACCAATGCTGTTAATTTTTAAAATTCTCTTTTCTTTTTATGTTCCATTTTGGTTTAGTTTATTGCTATGTCTTAAAGTTCACTAATATTTTCTTCTGTAATGTTTTACAATAATTCTACTGTACAGTTTTTATTTCATATATTGGAGTTTTTGTCTCTAGAAGTTCAATTTGAATTTTTTTTGTATCTTCCACATCTCTATTTTTCAACATATCAAATACAATCTTAATTACTGTACTAATATCAAGGTGTGCTAATTCTAACATCAGTGTGAGTTTAGAGTTGACCGATTTAT